>VZUA01004127.1:0-10091 GCA_013401035.1 Horornis vulcanius
GAGTTTCAGACGGTCACACATTAACTTGCAAAACTCTTGGCGATAGCAACCTACAGGAAAATAAGGGCATCGCCGTGTTACCACAGGGAAAGGCAGAGGGAAACACTTACTGGTCTGTCTCCAAAGTGCTCCTGAACAAGTGACATCAAGCTAATCACTGCATATGACCAAGTCAACACCCTGTAATGAGTGACCCTGAAAATCTTCACCACATCAACTCACTCATTACAAATGCTGGCAGACAAAACAGCTGTATTACACACTCTGGTATGCTCATAAAAGCTAACTTTTCCCATCCCTCTCCAGGTATTCCTAATTATTCCACCTTGTACCAGCTTTGATGCAAACATAAACGTGAGCAGCAGAGTTGGGCTTGTTCTCACTAGGCAAGCCACCTCACTCATCCTGCATATCTATAAACCTAGAATATTTTTGTGAAGTGAATTGAAGACAACAGTAAAGATTTTTCCCAAGGATGGGAAAAAGGATGGGATTTTGCAGGAAAGCTGTTGGGGCAGCTTTCTCACCGAAAACCCTTACAAGCTGCCTGCAGTGAGATCCTGTATCTTCTGCACTTTCACACTGCGCACTGTGATCTCCAGGTCCTTCCCTTCTTCTGCTTTTCATTTTAAGAGAAAATAGTTTGTTCTGTATGTCATCAGCTGACTTACACTGTGTCTCCGGGCTCCTTGGCCAGGCTTTGCCCAGGGTCTCGAAGGCACAGATCAGGGACTCCATCTGAACCTCTTTCTCCCTCATGTCCTCATCCTCTTCATCATGCTTTGGAAAAGCTGCTCCCACGCTCTCCAGAGAGTTCTGTGAAGGCCATGGGGGAAGGTGTGACTGACAGAAGGATGAGGGCAGGCTAGGCACACACAGCACAGTGCAGCTCAGTCTTCCCCTGCAGTCTGCACACACCAGCCCTCATGCCCAGTTCTGTCTGTAGAGCAGCTAGAAATTAACTTTTCAAGTGGTAACAGGGCAGTGGTGGACATCCCAGGCAGGACTCTGTCTAGAGAACAGTTGGGCTAATTAAGAATTCGGGCAGCACAGGGAAAACCACCCTGGGGCTCACCAACTGTCTGGTATTCAGCCCTACCAAAGACCTGGCTGAGCATGGGGAATCTCCCACATCATCAGCTCCCTAGGCAGATGCTCGGCATGTAGCCAGCATCACTGGGATTGTCACCACTTGGGTGTTCTGCTTTGGAAGAGAGAAAACTCAAGAAGTTGAACTGTCACCTTCTTTATCATGGGAAAGATGATATCAGCAAGTTCCTGGAACCGGTCTTCCTTTGTTGCCTGCAGCACCCCAGCTGCACAGCGCAGTGCTACCATCTTATATTTCAGGTTTTCTTTACGACATTCTTTCAGGAGAGCCTGGACAACATCTGTAATGGTGGGCTGACCAGGCACTGACTTCTGCAGCTCTGCACTGAAATGCAAGGCACAAGACACTATTGTGTCAATCTCTTCCCAAAACCCACCATTCCCAGAGAGGAATTAATTCTTGTGTGCAGGCACTCAGTTGCCTACCAATAATTGTAACAGAAGTTACACTGAGGTGCTCTTTGTCACTCCTTGTCTGTTCTCCCTGTTTTATTTTCTTTTCTCATACTCTTCCAAGGCACTTGCTCCCTTACTACTCTTTTACCTCTTCCTCCTTTTCCCATTTAAGGTCTCCATCTTCCCCCATGGTCTCTGCCTTCCTCTTTGCAATTGTGGCATCTCAACATCCTCCTCTTCCTCTGTAAATCAACCACTTACTTCTGCAGGTCTCTCTGAGGCATCATTTGCTCCTCATATGCTGATAGGAGATCAGGATGGTGATGACAAACTTTCTAGAATCTCCTTAGTACCCTATATGCAATAACTTTGTACAACAACCTTCCTTTTGAGATCTCAGATCCTGAGGGTATCACCTCATTCAAGCCACTTACCTGCATGCAGAAACAACACTGGCAATGGCCTTTAACAGCTCCTCCTGCAATGATAAAAGAGACATCACTGAGAAGCACCACACAGCCAAAATGCACAGTCCTGCTGCACAGGGCAAACCTTCATGTTATTCTGCAAGGGCCAGTGAGGAAACACACCTGTGACATCTTTGGAGAGGCAATATCTGTCTATCTCCTACCACACCCCCTGCAGAGTTTTCAATCTGCATGGAACTGGCAGCAGAAAGGGGCCTTGCAGCACCTCTGAACACATGCTAGTAACCCTCCAGGTTAGGAATGGTGCAGTGGAATTAGTCAAAGTGGGAACCCAACTCCTAAGGCAGTCTGAATTTCACCTCCTATCTTTCCAGTCATTTCTGTATCTGCTAAATCCAGAACAAAAGGCAGACTCTCTGCATCAGCATTCTTATCATGCTGCTCTGCAGCAGAGAACATTTCCTGGCTCAAGGGCTGCACACTGCTGGGCTCACAGTAAACCATGAGGTGACAATTCCCTCTTTACCTTCCCATTCCAGGTTCTCCCCGGCAGGCCTTGCAGCAGTGCAGAGAGCACCATTCCTAGATGTGGCGGTACAAGGGAGCCTGTCTGTTTGGCAATTGATGCCATGGCAGCTGCTCCCTGAGCTTTCATCTTCCAGGACTGGGACTGCAGAGCCTTCTGGGTGATGGATATCAACTCCTGCAAATACAGTCTAATCCCACCCTGAGTACCTGCATGTCAAACGGAGGAAAAATAATTTTGCTACAAATCAAACAAACAAACCTTTGATCTTACTAAAAAGAAAAAAAACCTCCAAAAAAACAACACAACAAAAACACCACAAATGAACAAGCACAGCCCTACCCTGAAACAAAAACAACCAGTTACAGATCTCTTGGGGTTTTTGGCTATGAGACATCAGAAAGGTCTACTACAGGCAAAACTGTGAAGAATTCCTCTCAGCCTGGTTGAAGATGAGTTCTTTACTAAAGGTTCCAAATAAAGTCTTTGTTGTGTATTTAGATACAGAGCTCATTTCAGTCCTTCCATATAGCAGGCACTAGATATTTTGTTGGCATGTTTCCAAAGAATAGAATGTTTTGGTTTTTTGTTTTTTGTTTTTTTTTTTTGCAAGAACAGGTCACTAGAAAACACTTTTCAGCCCCTGTCTAAGACTCCAGAAAAATCATCTGGTGATTGAGGAACCAGATCTGCAATCTAGAACTGTCAGCAAAACAATACTATAGTAGATCCAGACCTTCCTCCATAGAAAGATCTGCACTTCTATAGGACAGATCTGCTCATTGAGATTAAAACCACAGGTATTACCACAGATATGTCCAACAAGAGAGAAAGGCCAAAGCCTTTGTAACTTTGAAATATACAGCAGCCCCTAAAGGCTGGCATCAAAATTTCCAAAGATGCCTAGTTATCTGTACCATCAGGGCCATATTACAGTGGCACTCAGAGTATTACTGTTTTAAAATGTCCCTGTCCATCCTTGTGATCAATGCCCCCGTAATTATTTTAAATAGCCAGAGAAGGTAATCTTCATACAAGAAATCTAGAGCAAGGAAGAAAATGGGAACAAGCTTCCCAAATCTCTTACCGTGAGAACTCTGTATTTTCAAAATGGAATTCCAGAAAGCACGCTATTTCTTGTCCCATGATTCCCAGAAAGCTTCACTGTTCTTAACAGAACATACCTGGTACATTTTCCTGCCAAACTTCAGTCCATAGAGTAGAATTCTCTTTCTCTCCTTTCTCCTCTTCGGGAACTTCATGCATTCCAAGAAAAGCCAATGGCAGCACCTGCTTGGCATGGTTCTTCAGTACATCTGGGCTGTAGCGTCCCATAGCATGCACAGTTAAAGCACAGCCTGCCCTGTAAACTGGCTCTGAAAGAGCACAACAAGCACATTATGACTGGGAAGCAGGATTATCTATTTAACTGCTTGGTTTGCCTCTTGGAAAGCAGAGTAATGCACAGTATTGTGTAACATGGTATAGGAATTATTCTGCCAGTGCAACCAAGCATCACAATATAGAAATGTTTCTTTACTAGCTATCACCAGGAACTTTTTCTGCACTGAATGCTGTAAGTGAATACCTCAAAAGCAACATACCTTCCTTCTCCATGTACCAGCTGCTGAGTTTGTGCAGCAACTTCTCAGTGCTACTGTCACGGGAAGTCTGTAACAAGGAGGAGACTCAAATTATTCAAAAGCTTCAAAGAAGGCCACCAATTGACAAGCAAAATAAAACTTAAAGCCCAACTCACCCTGACTAGATGCCCCATAGCAAAGGCAAAAGACTTCTGTACCACACTGTTGCGATCAGTCAGGCCGCTAAGTAAAGCACTCATAAGTTTGCCTGTTGGAAGAGACTTTACTTTATCAAAAGCATAATGTTTTATTGCCATGGCAAGGATTACAATAGCCTGCATTTCATTAGACTGTCTGAATTGATGCATTTTTCCTCACTGCATGTATGTGGTGTTATAAGTCTGTAAGTCCTTATGTTTAAACTAGTACTAGTGTTTTGCACATCTTGACTGATAATGTTCCTATATGCAAGCACTCCAGTTGATCATGCTTTCAGCTTCATTTCTATTTTGGTGAGGTACTGAACCTACTCCAAGTATGCCAATCTCAAACCAAAAAGTTAACTTCAAACAGGTCTTTGATAAAAATACACATGTAAAGATCATTCTTGTGCTAAAGAAGAAACACCACAGCAACAAAAAGCACCTTCAAAACCTGATACTAAGAGACAAACCTTACCTGAATAAGGTGTTAAGTCTTGAGGGCACTGTGTGGTTAATGACACAATTACACTGGCACAGCCCCCCTGGAAGATTGCAAGGGAAAACAAAGGTAAGATAAAACAATATTTGCTGCTGGTTATTATTGCTAATACTTGCTGTGGTTCTACCTGCACTTCAACTTTTAAGACATGATTTAAACACACTCACCTCTATTCTCATAATCCAAGAGCAACAAAAGTAGAAGCAGTAAAAGTTTGCAAAATTAGAATGACAAGAACTGAAATAGGAACTGGAAAAGGACCCACACTCAGAATAGATGATCCTAGAAGATTTGCAGCAACAAGGACAACCTTCTGTACTAATGTGTCACAGAGCACAGCAGCCACGTAGCCTAGAGGAGGCTAGGGCAGAACACATTCAATAGAGTGATGTTGTGGAGTGGGACTCAGATGTCAAATGACTCCAGTATGTATGAACCCAAACTGTTGCTTTAAAGGACATAGTAAAAGGAACCATATTTACATTGACACTGCTCTATACTCTCTTCTTCATTTCCAAAAGAACTATTAAAACCACAGATGTACCTTTGTGCCAAGGCCAACTCCACTTTTGATCAGTTCACACAGCCGAGGGACCAACTCACCGAGGACAGACACATCCAGATACTGCAAGCTCTAGAGAAAGAGAGTCAAGGAGAGAGAAAGAAAGAAAAAAAGAAAATAAAAAAGGGTAATGATGGCAGACAAAGTTGGTGTATTTCTAGCAGAGGCTGCCTCAGCAGTGCTGGCTGGTCCTCAGCTGAATCACAAGAGTTGGCTGTATGATGAGAAAACGCCAATATGAAGTGGATTCTACCACATACAGATCCTTCTGTCCCACTTCTCTGCTGAGCTGACCTTGCTAAAACTAGCATTTGCTGGAACTGATGTGTCCTGCATTTAAACCCTTCAGGAAACTTGAAACTATCACACTAGTGAGAACAAGATGCAAAGGCATCCGTATCTTAGGACAAAACCCAACATTTCCCCAACTCTCTGAAACCAGGAAGCAGTAACATATCCAAACTAGACAATGACATGAAACCAGTCAAGATAGTTTTTTAACAGATCAAGACAAGCAGCATAAATGACATAAAGGTACAAAAGGGATGTGATTAGTATAATTTTTAATCTGCTATGCCTAAAATGCCACTGGACAAAACAGAAAGCCTCATGTTACCAGCACTCTATGTAACACACTGTCTGCAGAGGGGAGATCATTCTCTAGCAAATTCAAGGATCATATACTAAATGAAGGTAACTGAACTTCCAAAGTCAGATCAATTTCCCCCTCCACCACTGGTATGGTGAAGGAAATTATCCATATAACCTCCCAGCCAGCCCCAGAATACAGAGGAGGTTGCTCATAAGCCAGAACATCTTCACAATGCTCCAGGGAAATCATTACTAACTATCTCTTCCATACCCTACAAAATTCTAATCAATGATCAGGGCATCACAGCTGCTCCCCCAGGGCTGGCAGGGTAAGGCACAGTCTGGAGGAGGGATGGCAGCAGCTGCTGCAGCCTGCAGCATGGAGCCTTGCATTCCAACAGCTTTACACTCTATTAATAGGGACCACTTCACCTGACACCAAAACTCAACTCCACACACTGCTGTGTACAGGAGGGCTTGCTGCTGCCATTTTTCTGTAACTCAAGGAAACAAACTGCTCTGGTGGCTACAACTCCCCCAAAACTTGCTCAACCCTCACATTCTCTACCTGCCCAAATGCCCCTGGCTGTGTGCAATGCCTGAGCAGAAAAGAGGGGCCTTTTTTTGGGAAGGGAGAGGTTCCTACAGAGGACAGGGAGTTCTGCCAGGACAGATCTTACAGCATAGCTTTTGGGCATCAGCAACTCCTCCATCAGCAGGAAACTCCTGCCAAACACCACTTGCTGACAATGCTTCCAGTGATAGCAGCATTTTCTCTAAATATTTATTTCTACCATGAAAGTATGAGCAAAACCCATATAGGAATATTTAAGGCACCACAAGGCAATACTGGAACAGCATTTATGCCTTACCAACAATGACTATCATCAATTGAAGGCCCAGGTGTGGACTTGTGAATAGGAGTTGTGGGCCAGAGATGAAGAGAAATGCTAGCTAACATAACCCAGAACCAGCTGAGCCCTCATCCAAAGAAAAGCACTTGAAGGACACCCTCTTCATCAAAGCAGGCAGGTCTTCAGATGAAGAAGCAATCTATGTGACTCCAAATGGAGCTAAGTTATTCACAACTGATCTGAGGGGCATGCACTGATGGCATGATGAGAAGTCTGTACATGAAAAAGGAAGTGGACAGCCAGCCACATGGAGATGTGATTAGAAAATAAAACCTGAAGAGATATTCTGTAAAGCTTCCATTTTAATTCATATTCTTCTATAACATACCTTACACTGAAACCCTTCTGAAATCAATACTTACCATGTTAATGGTTTCCATCATGGGAGATGACTTGACAGCACTAAGTCTGGCACTATCCATTGCAGTCTTAAAAAAAAAAAAATCAGGAAAAAACACCAAACAAATCCAAGTGTAAGCACAACATGAAAACCATAGAAAGGGCAACATCAGCTGTAACTCACTACCTTACACTAAAATCTACTTCAGATGCATGGAGAAAGCCATTATGCCTACAGACTATGAATGTTCCCCTTTCAGAGGAAGACAGATGTTCTAGAGGGAGGGGAGAAAAAGGGAAAACAAGGGGGTGGGTCTGGGTGGGAAGAGATAAAATCTCACACTGAATTGTTCACATTGTTCACTCCCTTTTCACTTGCAAAGGGCTAATCTAACTGACCCTCTTCCCTCCCACAACAAAACTAGCTAAATTTGTTTGTAATCAATAGGTTTCAATCACTTTCCAAAAAGACTGTGATTGATTAATATGGTTCTTTAACAGCAAAAGGACATGGTGCTGACAACATCTACCTCCAGCCCGTAGTACTATGGCACATCTTCCAATTCCTTAAATTAATCCCTTGAGAAAAACAGCAGTGAGATTTAAGAACATTTAGGATTACTAAAACTGCTCTTCACTTTTGGAAACATACAGGGGTCTAGAGAATAAAAATAAACCAAACCATTCAAAAAAACTCCCACATTCATCCACCCATATTCTGTGATCAAACTTTTCAGTAACTTGAACAAATCTCTACCAAATCTGCTATTTTTCCACTCACTGAACGAAGATTAAATCTTTGTTATCTCTGTTGTGTTGATAACTTCCCCGTTATAGCTGTACTCACTTTCTCTTGATCTGTTGCAGAAAGGCTCAAATAATTGAGGACTTGGGGTTCCAGGACACTCAAGGATTCCAACAGGGCTGGGATAAGTTTTGGCGCATGAGGTTTCAGCATAGACCCAGCACTTTTACTGATCTTCACAAGAGTGTTAATGCTGGAAGAAGATTGAAGGAAAGGTCAACAGAGATACACACAGGCTGATCTGAAAAGCCTCTCTGATCTACTGTAATCCAGATATACCAATATAAATCTTTCTTCAAGCAAAACTATGCTTAATTTTTGCTTAAACAAAATTATTCCCTAGCCCTGAGCTTCAAAGGGATGTTGCATATATTTCGGCCCGAGATTGCTTACTTTGGCCCTGGAATCACAAAGGGAGTGGGCAAAGAGGCAGTAGTGCAGACAGATGTGGGAAGAAATATGATGTTTTAAACAAGCAATGGGCAAAGTCGCCCTGAGACACCCATTGCCTCTGCCCAAGAAAAGACAAGTTACAATTACTTATTCAAATCCTACTAGTCAGTTTCAGACTGATCACATCTCATGCTGCATTTTGACAAAGGATTTTCATATCTTAAAAAGGAATGAAAAATGTTCAAGAAATATTCTCTTGTTATAAGCCTTCTAGCCTTTCTAATAGTTATTTTTGTAAAGACCAGCTAGCTACCCTCCAACTCTGAATTTTCCAGATTTTCCGTCTCTCAGTCAAAGGAAAGAATAAACAAGATTTTAAATTGACAAGCATATCAAGTTCCTACACATCAAGGGACATTGAACTGTTACAAGACATAAAATGTATTTGAACAGCGTGACCAAATGCAGTCACATCGGGGATGTGAAATGTCAATATTCACAAACACTTGTGAAATCAGACACGGCTGTTTGAAGAACCATGGTACTTTTTGTTTGCAAGTGGTCCAGACATGCCAGTCCCAAAGGACAGCCTTTGCATGGCACAATGCTTCTGGATCAGCCTACCATTTGTACAGGGAGAAAAGAATTTCCTGCTGGGAACTGAATCTGGGTGTTTGCAGAGAGGCCACATACTCCCAAAAGACAGGCAGAACTCTCAGGGCTGCTGTTTAAACTCTGTGAAAAAAGAACTCAGCAGGAAAGCTCTTTAGTGGAGCAACTTGTCACTTCAAACACAATGAGCATTCTGGAACTCAGGTGAATAAGCTTGGAACCATCGGGACAAGTCATGATCCAACCCTCAGAGAACTTACTTGGTGCAAAACTAACCTGAGAGATCGGACTTCAGCAACTGTGCTTACTATTCCTTTGTCTAGGAGGCAAGGGAGCAACACAGCTATTGTCTTCTGACCTGCTGCTCCTTTAGAGGGGTCACACATTTTCACGCAGACCTGGGAACAGGTGAGAATCAGTGCTGCAAACATGTACAACCCTCCCCCTCAGGTTATATTAAAGCACCTTCTCCTTCAGACAGAAGAAGTCAACAGCAACTAGAAAAACTGCTCATAGCCAAGCTCAGGCTCTGTAACCACTTCATCATCTCTCTACAAGATAGTCATCCCTAAAAGGGGTTTCAACTACAATCCACTTCCAGAAAAGGCAAATTCAGAGGCTAGTAGGACTTGACTGAATCTGGATGAACACATGAACTAAATGGCCTCTCAGCTGAAGGACAGTCTATCTCAGTCACAGGGACTCAACCATTCCACACAGTAGAGCAGAAAGTCCCAGATGAGAACAGATTCTGCAATCGCAACATTTCACAACAACATTTTGGGACCAGATCCTCACTTGCAGCATTAAAATGTCATGCACTGTGAAGACTGTGATTTCAAATACAGCACTTTAGATCCACTGCCACCAATGTGACTTTTTTAGAGAATAAGCAAACAAAATATCAAGTGATACATGTGTACTACACTCAAAAAACCACGTCAGTAACAGCATAACAGAGAAGTTCATACACAATTACTCTGTTTCATACCAGCGACGTTATCACTAGGCTTGGTCAATTAGACCAATCAATCTTGGTAAACTGTTGAATTAAGTTTACCTAAATTCCACCTCCAAGTAAGGAAAAAACAATATTGGAGGCAAACCCCACTGCTTATTATATCCCTCTT
>VZUA01004131.1:7494-17699 GCA_013401035.1 Horornis vulcanius
CTGCCTCTTGGGTAACTGGTTTTCAGCTATAGTTAGGGCAGCTGTCCCATATCCCTACCAAAATCCTTTAGTCCTCTCAGTCTAGGAATGTAGGATACCTGGATAAGTTAACAGGGAGAATTGCTGCATGAACCAGGTATGTTCATGCACAGAATGTCTTGGAAGTCTTTTTCATCTCCTAGGGTGTGACAATCCCTGTGAATTTTTCAACAGATATAGCACCCCATATATACAGGAAAAGGGATAGTTTCTTCACCAACTGGGCTGGGCTTGATGCTTCAAAATCATCTTCGAAACAAGGATCCCTTCCCTTCTATAGGCATACTTTCCAGAGCAATTTCTGCATTCCTATTTTTAAAAGTTGCACATTTTGAAGATATGGGAACACATGCTCTTTGCAAGATAATCTCCAGCTCCTTCCCCACTCTATACTGTCACACTGCTCAAAGCCAATTTTATTGCATTGCTCCAAAGTCTGTTACAGAAATGTATATAATGTATACAATGACTTGCCTGAGACAAAAGTGGGGTTGGAATGACTGGATACTATTCAGAGACTACTCAAAACACAGATATTTAGCTTCTCAGTAACAAGGGAAAAACCATATAAAAGTCAGGAAAGTGCAAAAGAAAGAAAAAAATAAGTCAGTGTAAGGAAAATGAACCATTTTGCAATATATGGCTAGAAGAAAAGGTGTGAAATTGAGAGGGAGAAGACTAGAATCAGGCCAAATAAACTAATGCCCTGACACTCAGGTCTATTCATTGTGGAATAATCTCTCTGAGGAACTGAAGCAAAACCTCATTACCTGTAATGCTTTTGCTCAGATACCACTGTAATGAGTTCATTAACATGAGAACATCAAAATCTAAACTGAACCAAATGCTTGATAATGTAATGCAAGAGGAAAACATCGCACAGACAGAACAATACTTCCATTTCTATCACTGTAACAAGCCCTGAATGACTGTGTTCATGTCCTAGTTTAGCTTACAATGTTCTGTGAAGAAGGGAAAGAGAAAAAGAGAGATGAAAATGGAAAGAAGAAGGTTTCAACAGAAGAAATCATGTCACAGAAAGAATGAATAACCTAATTTTCCATTAATAAATTAAAAATCTTTATTAAACTGAAAATCTTTTGAAGCTAGCCATTGATATGAACACCAAGTACTGCTCAGCAAAGGGAGATTTTGTTTGTGTTTGTTAAGGATCTGATTTATTACAGAGAGTATCCAGTTTCCACTGAAAACAAAGGGATTTTCATACATTAATTTGAATGGAAATTTGGATAAGGCCCTTGAATAAAC
The DNA here is from genome assembly GCA_013401035.1 of Horornis vulcanius. Classification (NCBI taxonomy): domain Eukaryota; kingdom Metazoa; phylum Chordata; class Aves; order Passeriformes; family Scotocercidae; genus Horornis; species Horornis vulcanius. The sequence goes on from VZUA01004131.1 coordinate 8,803, forward strand.
TAGGAATAAACAGTTATTATGAAAATTTNAGAAAATAGAGCCTGTCAAGAAAATCATACTCATTCTTGTAGGCTGAACCACTTTAAACTAAATTCAAGTGTATGTGGTATTGAAAAAAAACCCATGGTCTATCTCAGATTTGAGTTCTAAAACTCTATTAGCAGATTTATAAATCTTGGAATTCCTTTAAAAGAAACATCCAAGTGCAGAATATTCACTGCAACAGCACTACAAGTTATTTTTACAATATAATTATTTTTCTATTCTGCATTTCTGTGAGTTATATTTTGCCTTCTGTTATGCTCCAGGTTCAAATCCTCAAGGGTAATTATTATCTATTTCACTAGAATCAGTGGGAGTTAGATATTTCAAAGATAGGAAACTCTGACATTTAAATTTTAAGGCAAGTTCAACATGAGTGTTTGAGTTTCTTCAAGTAAATCTAGTTCTAGTCATACAGACACATATACTTTAGGGATATTGCCAGTTAAAAGGCCATCTACTTGTCAGTCACAAACAAAAAACCTACTAGCACATTCCTTTATAAAAAGAATGGTATTTTTCAATGGAAATAGCCTGACTGGAAACAAAACAATCACTTAGGTAAATAAGCACTGGAAGCAGTAATATCTGACCATAAGTTGTGCTCCCACCCAGCCAATATGTGCAGATGAACCCCAACGGGCTTTCATCCCAAAGAGGGTGGAGAAGGATCATAAGAGCATAAAAATCTAGCATTTCTCCCTTGCTTCAAACTGCCAACATTTAAATAGCATCATTTAGTAATAAATGAGATGCCCCTTGTGCTGGAATTGGACTGTTTGCCCATGCAAGGCTAAATGTGTGGTAAAGATGAGAGACATATGAAGTCCAAAAATACTTTAAACTCCCTCTTTTAGTCATGAGCCACTGCTCTTTGAAAAGATCCCTGTGTGGTTCTGAGTACATCCTGAGAAAATGTTCTGGTTGTTCTACTTCTTCTAATGTGTTCTCTAATAAGGGCTCCTTTTAATCTGTTCTTTAAATCTTCTTTAATCTGGTCGTGGTTTCACACTTTGAGATGTTCCCCTGAGGCCTCCTCTCTCCTCAGAAGAGGCTTGAAAACAACCATAACTTGCTGCTTGCTTTCTCAGACATGTCTATGTCTATATTTTTGGAGTGGTCCTGATAGATATTGCAGACTCCATCCTAGATGCCAAAATGGTCTGTGTAGCTGGCAATGAAGCATGGCACTCTTGGAATTACTTGGTGAAGGTCTGATGAGACATGCAGTTTGTTGTTGCCATTTCACAACCTAAGTGACTTAACCAAAGCAATCCCAACAACGCATTTGAAGTCCAAAACGGCATCTGGACAAGATCCCCAACAGTGTGGTATGCCCGTGAGAAACAACAACAGTGCCCCAAAGCTCACTGTCACTTTGTCACTCCACCAGAACCGGGTGACACGGAGGTTAAAGAGCAAGGCCAGCCCCAGTGGAGGTGTATCACCACCCAGCTGTGCAGGCTTGGGAAGAGGACTGTGCTTGACAGGTGCTCGGTGCATTGCCAATGACATTGGCAAACCACACCAGGTCTGTGTGTGGGGGGGGGTGGAGGCAGGAGATCCAGGAGTTGTCTTACCTGCCTCTATTACCAGGTAACTCACCTAAACTAAACCTATGCTCTCTTAGTGTCAATGGCAAGGTAGGTAGGCTAATAAATGTATTCTGTTCTAACCTAGGACACAACGCTTAGAAAACTAATTTAGAAGGTTATTAGCTATTATTTAGTTAGCTGAACATGATAAAAGTTTCCCCTCATTTAAAAAATAAGTCAAACAATCATCAAATATTTTCAAAATATAGCACATTTAAGACAATCTAATTCCCTTCTAGGTTTAAAATTCACATCTAAAACTTTCCTGACTTCTTCAATTTGTCTGCTGTCCTGAATTGTGTCCCTCTTCATTTCCTAGCAAACCTCGTGTGTTTCACCCCTCCTCAGACAGCCTGGGCTCCTTGGGAATCACCATAGTGCTGCTGGCCTTAATGAGGTGCTTGGGAGTGCTTGGTTACCTTCAGAAATAACTTTAGTAGCCACTAACACCAACCATTACTGATTATCATCAGATTTTTATGAAAGTAAAATATCTAAATCCTAAATCATGTATTGCTCATCTTCAGTGCTTTGAAAACATGGAGCAAGTTCAGAACTTCTTTGCTACAAGTGTGGAAATCTCCAAGGGGAGAGCAGCCACCAACCAGAATGTCTCCCAAACCACCTTGTGGTAGGCACTGCCACAGATATTCTTGAATATGGCCTGCACAGATATTCTTGGGGACTGTCCAGCTGCTTTGACTTATACTCAAATTATGCTGACAATCAAGTGACCTGGAGAACAGAGATTCTTTAAAGATTCTTTAAAGATTTTGCAGGTTGTTCGGTCAAAAACTTTGGTAGCGTAACACAACCCTGTTGATGCTGGTGTCAGGTGTCACACCAAATTTTGCTTCACCTCTCTCTAACTAACGGTGATTTCTGCAAATTAAAAGAGCTCTTGTAAGTGCTGAAAACCAGTCTTTCATGTTGAATCATGGAAGGCATGGTCTGCCAATCCTGCAAGACAGTGGACAGTCAGAGGTACAAAGCACTGGAAATATAAGCCTGGCATGCATCTGGGTGGCATTAACTAGGCTTCAACCCAAACTCTTCCTACTGTTGCTGCAGCCTGAAAAAATTGTGCAAATGCATTGCTGCTGAAGAAAGGAAGGAAAACGAAACAAGAGAACAGAACCACCAGCTCACATTAGTATTCTGCTCTGGTGAAATAAACCAGATGCCTCAGACTAAATAGGCACAAACAAAGGTCTCCTCGGGAATACAGCTGCCTGAATAGGAATGGCTCTAATCTCAGCAGTACCACAAATTCCCTTTGAGAAAAGGAATTTTGGGACTCTTTAAATTTTTAAGTGTTCCTCATTTTCCATGAAACAGTGCTGTACCTCAAGCACTCTAATAACATTCCTGGCTTGCTCTGCTGTAACAATCTGTAAAAACTCATCCAGGTAGATGATTTGGAGTTTAATATCAAATTGTTTTGGAGAACATTCATGGTTGGAAGTGCATAATAATATGTTTTATAATTGCTGTAAAAAAAAAAAAAAAAGAAAGAAAAGCTAAAAGAGAAGTGGTTTGCTTTCATCCATTGGGGAGCTCTGCTTTGTTATTACATTCTGTGCAATGATAATTAATGATTCCTCAACCAGCACTAAAAAAAAAAAAAAATTCCCTGGCTAAAATTTTCAAAAGTAACTAATGATTTGAGGTTTCTTTGTTTTTATGTATTCAGTTTGAAATACCTTGAAGATGAACTTGGTTTTCAGAAAATGCTAAGCACTGATTTTCTGCAAATGGTCGAGCTCACTCTCAAAACCTTCAGACCCTGTCATTTTAAGGCCATGGTAGATACTGTTTACCGGTGACAAAAGTATGCCAATTCATGACTTAGTAACAGAGCATCAGATTAGATCACAAATCCATTTCAACGGAAAATATTTTAAAATTATACCTTCCTTGCACCTGCAAGAACAGACTTCTTGACTCTTGGGATGATTGGAAGGTACTTAATGAACAAACAAACAAGCAAAAGAGGGTAGGCTAGGGACCGGTTTTAGCAGTTGCTTTGTATTACTCAGTAAAAGGAAGATGAAGAATGCATACTACAGTCTTGGGTGGTGCTTGGACATGTCAGAGTACTTTTGAATGTCACTGCATGTGTTGTACCTGCCTGAAGCTGTCCTGGAGCCTGGCTGTCCTTTTTCTGGCAGGAGGAGTCACTATTAACACCCATGCAAAGTGGGGAACCTGCAACCAAATCTGGAAGTTGATGTTTCAGCCTTGATGTTGATGCTTATTCAAAGTACAGAACAATGGAGAAAGGAACATCACAGATGTTCTTATTTCATCCACCCAAATGACTCAGCTTCCAAAAAAATCAGAAAGGCTTCTAGGTCTTTTCCCCAGCTCAGCTGCGGCAGAGCAGCCAGAGGAAAGCAAAGGACTGAAGGAGAAAACAAGTAACTAACCCTTTCTGAGCTCTTCTTCCACCACAATGATTACATTGGGGTATCCTTATTTCATACCCCTCTATTTCTAGTCATGTTCAGTTAGCCCAGATTAAAATACATGGACCTGTATGGTCCAGCTTGGTCCAGTCACTTTACCAGCCTTGCCTTTTCTTTGAAGGGCAGTCCCAGGCAAGGGCAGGTGTGCTGGATGTTCAGGTCAACATTTCAAAAATATATTATTCCTCTGAGGTTCCTGCATTTTTAAGTGCAACCTTGTGAACAACCAGATCACCATACTGCAAGTGATTTTACATGCAAGCAAAGCTGCCAGAGGTCAGTGAAGGCAAAACAGGGCAGCACTTCACAGGTGAAGGTGCCCAGCAGGAGCTGGCTGGCCTGCTGATGAGGGCTCCTCCATTCTTAATCCTGAAGCTGTGGCATGTTGGGATTATTTTTGTTAGATTAGACACCAGACAAGACCCTGCATTTGCTCTACCATTCCCAGGATTGTCCATATTCACTTTGCAGAGGTCTCTGTCCCAAATCTTGTAGTTTATCTAGTACATGCTTATCAGCCTTTGACTTCAAGGTATCCTTTGCTGACAGGATTTATCCACAGACACCAAGATTTCCTCAGCAGGATAATGAAAGTGCTTATTGTTTTACTCCTGTTCTGTTTCCTTGCTATTATATTAGATTTTCCATCACTAATTATTCTTCTCTGCCTGGCTGAAGGGGAGAGTAGTGTTCATCTCACTCTGAATGGAAAAAGACTGGAAGTATGGAGGCAACATCAAGTACTCACACTTCTGATGACTGCTCTGATTTCCATGGGCAATCCTCTGGTTGTGTGTCACCATGGCCTAGAAAAAAGCTCCCTAGCAAAGGAAATTCCTACCACTGTAGTTGCACCTCAGTTCCACAGACACACAGATTTCTGGACAGATGCTGGGTCTGCAGGGAAGGCTGCTTGCCACATCAGCTAGAATTGAAAGATGCTCTTTTGCCTTGCTGAACTCCAATTCAGTTTTACAACCCCTGACACTGAGGTTTGGTAAGTGGCTGATGCAGTTAGGAGTGAGGGGAGAACATGTACATTGACTAACTTCATCAAACTTATTAAGTTCCACCTGGAATTAAAAATTTTTATTTAAGGTCTACGCCTACATTTGCTTTCTCAGAATTGCTCTAGGATGCACAGAGGATTAACTTGGAGAAGGGAGTGGGAGAGAGTGCTCAGGGCCAGAGCTGCAGAGGTTGCCAGGGTCAGACAATTTGCAACACAGAAGCAGGATCAGCCAGGGACAAACGGAGAAGCAACGATCCAGCAGATCTGAGCTAAGGAAACATGGTTAATGTGGCAGCTCGGGGCTGGTGAAGCAACCACGGTGGCCCATAGCACAGAAAGTGGGCAGTGTCACCCAGGAGTGGCAGACTGAGGGCACCGTGCACAGCATGCCCCGCAGGCGCTGCATTGTTGGCAGCACACACCCCAGCCTGGCGGCATGCCTGGGAAATAAACACTGGAAGATGAAAGCAAGCCAATGTGGGAGGTAGCAGTCGGCTCAGTTTCCAGTTTTTGATCACCTTCTTCCAAGTGGTGTTTCCTCACAGCATCCCCTCATCCTCCTGCAATGCACAGATCATTGCCCTCCATCAGGAAAATTAATTGCCTTACGAAAGAAGGGGCTGCCCAGAAATTTCCCCAGGGAACTGCTTTTCATTCAAGGGTCTGTGCACACCCTGGGAAAGGAGGTGATCTGATTTCTTCCAACAGGATCATTGCAGCCTCATAGTTTGGAGCATCCACAACAGTCCATGGCTTTCTTATATCCTTCCCAGTCTTACTGACAGAGCTCTTCAGATGTCCAACACATCAATACAGAAAAACCACAGCAAGTTCCATCATGCTTTGAAGGCTCAGAGCTGGTCCCTTACATCAATGCTTCCTCACAAAATCAAAGTATGTCCTAGAGCTGTATGGGTCAGGTTGGAGAAGCCCAGGCATGATAACCACCAGCTGCACAGTTTCCATCCTGCTGAGCTCTGGCCACAGCCTAGCTTAGGAATTTTTCTTCTTGATTATAGCAAGTAGCAGCCTATTTCCTTTCTTTTCCTCCACTCTATCATCAGATCTTCAAAATGAAACAAAGCAGTTGATTATTTCTCTCCACCCAGTTATAAGTTCTTTGCCCTAGTAGCAGGCCAGAATGGCAGGTGTTTTCACTAGATTAAAACTGTTGGCTGAACCTCAATCCTGACAAAAATGGTAACATCAAGAGGACCCGCTCTACAAATATAGAGATATAGCAAATCTGAAGGTTTATGTTACTAAAACTTTATACTTCTGATAAGTTTTATGTGTCAACTGGAAAAATATTTACTGCATACTGGAAATGAAAATGCTACAGTTTGCTACAGAATTAATTAAAAAGTGAAACAGCCTATAAGCTGAGGTTAAAACTGACTTATGGAACTTTTATACAAGTGAAGTCAGTGTTTGATAACTGCAGAAAAGACTGTTGTGGTTTAATCCCTGGCTTCATCCTCTTTATATCTTCCCATCAGGTATTTATACACATCAATAAGATCCTCTTCTAAGCCTTCTCTTCTCCAGCCAGAAAAGCCCCATCTCCTCCAGCCCCTCTTCACAGGGGAGGTGCTCCAATCCCCTAATACCTTAGCGACCCTCTGTTGAACTCTCTGCAGTAGCTTTGTATCTCCTTTGTACTGGGGAGCTTAGCAATTCAGCTTCACCAGTGCTGAGGAGAGGAGCAGAATCAACTCCCTCAACTTGCTGGCAACATGCAGCCCTGGATACTGTTATCCTTCTCTGCATCAAGGGCGTGTTGCTGGCTCCTGTTCAACTTGGTGCCTTACCAGGACACTCAGGTCCTTCTGGCAAAGCTGCTGGGACAGCCTCCTGCATGTGCAGGCGCCTGGAGCTGCTGCTCCCCAAGTGCAGGACTCTGCATTTCCCCATGCTGAACTGTTAACCAGATCCTGGCTATGCTGGCTCTGTATTTCTTTTGCCTGATGTTGCTACGTGTTAGCACATTCTTTCTTGCACTGTTTAGGTAGGACGGCCAAGTGGCAATTTAGCTGCATTTGTGCAGGGTGCACATGAATCCTTCATGAGTGTTACCCTGCTCTAGAAATGTAAATTCACATATTGGCCCCATCAGTATCATTTTAAATGCAACTAACATTAATTATGTATGTTTCATTATATTTTTCATCCTCTTCCAAGGTGCAGAATTGCTTATACAGTGGATTATTTCATCTTTGGGGTTTTTTTGCTGGTAATGTGTATACTAGACTGTGTTCTGTATGCTGAAGTATTTTAAACTGTCTCTTCAAGCTAATCCAGGGTGGTTAGCTCAGACTCTCCTCACAGGGCAAGTGCTGCACCTTCCCCTGGACCACTTGGTGGCTTCCACTGAACTTGTTTTAGTTTTTTGACATTCTCCTCACATTTTGGAGACACTATTCTACATGTAGCTGAGCAGTAATAAAGGATCACTCTCTTTGGCCTACTGGCTGTGCTTCCAGTGGTATGACCTGGGATGCTCCTGGCCACCTTTGCTGCGAGGACACACTGCTGGCTCATGGCCAACATGCTGTCCAATGAGACCCCACATCCTTTCCTGCAAAGCTGCTCCACAGTCCATCAGTCCCCACCCTGTACTGTTGCAGAGGCCTGTTCCTCACCAAGTGCTGGACTTGTCAATTTTTCTTGTATTTGTCCTTGCTGAGTTTTACAGACCTCCTGTCAGGTCATTCCCCTAGCCTGTCTAGATCCATTGAAATGGCAGCTCAGTCCTTCAGCACCCACTGTTCCAGCTTTAGCACCACCTGCAAGCCTGTTGAGCACACACTCCGTCTCCTCCTCAAAAGTCTCTGAGGAAGATGTCAAAGAGACCCGGCTCCTGCCATTCCCTGCTTGCTGCTGCCTCCCAGTAAAATCATGGACCCTTCCCTCCGAGCCTAACATTTATGCATCTTTTCTCATCTAAGCGTCCACCCTTTGCAGCATGCTTTGCCCATCCTCTGTCCCAGTGTATCTGCCAGATACAGGAAGATGCGATGCGTTCTGTCACTTGGAATACCAGCTGTCTTTGTCTTTGTGCAGCAGCGAGCGATTCCTTTGCCCGACGTGATCGGATGTTACTTCACCTGCACTTAGGCCAAGCCATGGATTTGCTCCCCATTATACGGAGGAAGGGAGAGGAAACTGTTTCGAATGGGGTATTACTCCCAAAAATACCGACGTGTCTCCAAGGGTCTCCACGCGTAAGCTTTTGCTGCCCTCTTCAGCGGGCAAGGAGCCGCCTGACTCCTGCAGGCGCACTGCCGGGGCGGTCCCCGCCTGCGCAGCATCCGGCCGCCTCGGGAGTTGAACTGGGAGAAGCCAGCTCCGCACCGCCGTTCCGGCTCTGACGCCGCGTGTCCCAGGGAATTCCGGCTCCCGGCGGGGCGGGGGCTCCGCTCGGCCGCCCCTTCCCCGCCGCCTCCCACCGCCCGCCCCCGCACGTGACTCCGCCCGGACCCAAGATGGCCGCCGGCCGGCGAGCCCATTCCCGGCGCGGGCATCGCGCCCGACTCCAAGATGGTGGTCAATGGAGGCCACCGGAGACAGCCTAGCGGGTCAGCGCGAGCGCCGTGGCCCGGTTGGCTGGGCGACGCCCCGCCCCCGCCAGCCCGCCGCTCCCATTGGCGCCGCGGGGGGCCAGGCCGGCTCTCATTGGCCGGCGAGGTGTCGCTCCCGGTGTCTCCGCTCCGGGGCCCGGGGAACTATTTTACATTGGGCGGAGGGAGGGAGGGGGCTCGGTCCGGTCGCTCCGGGAGC
>VZUA01004148.1:5591-22522 GCA_013401035.1 Horornis vulcanius
AGGTTCGGCCTTCAAGGCAAGCAGTTTGGCTTTTTTTTTTTTTTTTTAAATTTTGAGGATAGACCCAAAATGAGAATTTAACCATGTAAACTATATTTCATGCAATCTCTGTACCTATCTTATTAGATAGCATTTGTTGGACTGCCCATCAGGCTTTGGCTCATGGTCACCTATTCCAGCCTCCTGCTCAAACTTGGGTCAACAGAGAGTTCAGATCTGGATGTTCAGGGTTTTGTCCTGTTGGGTCTTGAAAACCTCCAGCTACAGAGATTTTGAGGCTTCTCTGGGCAGTCTCATTCAATGCTTGACTCTACTGACAAATGGATGTAACTTACTTATCTATCCAGGAAGGGGTTCATCATAAATTGATCCGTTAATAAGAGAAATATTTGATTTATGAATGTTATACCCTGTAGCCTCTCAGTTTCTGGGAAGGCATTGACATTCAAGAGAGATATGGAACATTTACATACATTCTGCAGAGGAAATGGCTGAAAAGCATCTTGAAATTAGATCATTTGTTGGACTTCACAGTTATCTGGAGTGTGAAGCAGGGGACATGGCTGAAGCTGGGACATAAAAGTGGCTGTAGCGTTGCTTGCTTTTTGGGGGAGGAGTGCTTGACAGTTGCAGCCCATCTAATAAATCTCCAGTTCAGGAAATGAAGTGATTCTTCCACCTCAAGGAATAGTGATTCAGATGCTGTTACATCATTTAGTTTTTCTTTGGAGTCAATATTAGTTTTCCTTTGGAGTCAATATCTTCATGAGAAGCTGTAAATTGTTTCTTGATAATGTAAGATTAAAATCTTCAAGCTACCTTGCTTGTGTTGGACCTCTTGGCTGCTAGTGATGTAGCTGATCATGGATAGTTGCTTCATCAGCCAGGGATATTGCTGTTTTAATTGAAGCATCTCTCTGGTGGTTCCTGCCCTGTCAGAATACGTTCCTGATGATGGCTACATGGTCTCCTCACTGAGGACTCTGAAATATGGGTCATTTTGCTGTCTGTGTTCTTTAAAGTACAGCCAGACAGGGAGAACATTATACAATATAAGGTAGAGTATATTTGTATTTCATGGGGACACTGCAAATTCAGTCAAAGCTATGGAGTAATGTCTGAATGTTACTGCTTTTTGGCTGCATTAAGGATGTCTTGTCCTCAGCTTTGAAAGACAAAAATACTGATGCTGGACATACTGTCTTCTTGGCTAGAAGGGGCTTATCTGGAGACTGTGAATCAGCTTAATAATACTGGCATCATTTTAAATATCTCCATGCTCTTGGAAAGCCTTGAGGTTGCTATAGAGTCAAAACATGATTTCCAGCTATGCGATTTGCATAAGTAAGTCCCTCATTTATTTCATGATAGTCTGGAGAATCATGACTCCAGGCTTATAACTTATTAACAGTATTCGTGGCCTTCTGTCCTGTAACAATATTCAGTGTGATCGTATCTTTTTAAAATATATATTGGATACCTTTTAAGACACAGTGAAACTTAGGTGAGCCTTAATACTGTGTGAATTTATAGCCTAAAAGTAGCCTGGTTATATTCAGCCATATGAATCAATTTGTCCATTTAGTAGGTTTTCAGTCACAAGCCTTTTGGCAGATCTGCAATATTCCAAGAGCCCAAAACTGTGTGATTTCCTCTTTTTGAAATCTAGCTTGATTTTTTTTCCTGCTCACATCAAGAAAGGCTTAAAATGTGAGGGTTTTTTTCTTTCACAGTGATGAAATTGTTACAACTACTATTGCTGTTCAATCATTTATTTTTATTGCTTCTATTTATACTTCTGCTTTAGCTTCTTTTGTGGGGTGGGGGGGATTGGAGTGTCCCTTAATTGCAACAAAATTGGTGTGGGAACCATTACTGAGTGCCCTCCTGGGTTTTGGAGAGGCTAAGTTTGCAGCACTTTTTAATACTGTTACTTTAATTCTGTATTTGTTTAACATTCACTGCTAAGTATTAACTCTGGCTTTGTCTTGCATCTGTGGAGGGGGGCGGCAGGAGGGGGAGCTCTATATACTTCGGTGATTTCTCAGGGCATACTTGTTCTTGCTTGACTGACCACATCTTTAAAGACCTTTTCATATAGCTGCACTTGTGAGTTTTACTATAATGGTATTTATTGCACCTTCTTTTGTCTCTTTCATGGAACATTTTTCCTAGAGTGTTTTTGTTTGTTTGTTTGTTTGTTTGTTTGTTTGTTTGTTTAAATCATTCACTGACATCTGTATCATCTCCTGAAAAAAGGTCTGTTGCCACTGTTACCTCTTCACCAGCCTGAGCAGTCTGCCTGCTTCTTCTCGATAGATCGTGACCCCTGACCTTTTTATCAATTGTGTTTCTGGATTTTAGGTGGCCCTGGTGTATCACTAGCTCTTCTGAATCATGAAGCCCAGAACAAAACAGACTTCATGAGTTATGTTCTTGGAGTCAGTGGGACTGCTGGTATGACTAAGTGCTCACCAACATGAGCCAGGATCTCTTGCCTGAGTTCTGAGTTGTGAAAAGGGGAATGCTTTATGTCACTGATTTACTCAGGTTCCCTTGGAACATGTCCAAACATAGCAATTTGCTTTTTTGCACAAAGCATCCTGTCATGCACTCATGATTAATTTATATACTGTCACGGCCTGGTCTCTTTGTTACTGCTCTCTAGCTGGGGTTCCTTCATCGGGTACAGTGTTTCTGCAGGTATTATTTCCCCCTAGCCTCCTGTCAACCAGTGTAATAACTACAAATAAGTAATATTGCCCATATTGGCAGTCCTGAAAGAAAACTTGGCTTTTGTTTTTCCTTGGAATCCTTCTCTGCATGCAGAGGTCAACTTTATGTGTGTTCAAACACATTTAATGGGGAAGGCAGGGGAGCACAGCATGGACTGGTGGCAGCAGGGGAATTGCTCCCAGGTACTTAGGAAGTTGAATATTGATTCCTCTGCTGAAAACTACCCCCTTTACCACCCAGTGTTTCACTAGGGCTCTGCCATGATAATGCACAGGCTTACAACCTGCAAAAGTCACTGCTGATATCAGGGCAAACCGGCCTACTGGGAAGGAGCAGTCAGAGTTTTGTTGGTGACTTCAATATGAATGGGAGCAGGTCTTTCTCTACACAAGTGATTTTCTTCTCAAAGTGACATATTCCCCATATGCTATTTTGCTTTAAATATAATAAAATGGTCCCGATTGCTACAAGTAGCACCACTCTGAATAGAATGTGCTGTTAGTCTTGTTTATTTTGGCCACGATGGTTGTGCTCCGTTGTACTACTGCTCTCCACGACTTGTGTATGTATTATTCCTTGACTCGTTATGTGTAAGCACCAGGGGAGGTGCAGAGGCCAAACGTGATCCGCAGATGTCCAGGATTTCCCCAGTGCCTCCCCTGTGCTCCGCCGCCGACCCGCGGAGCTGGCTGAGGAAAGCCATCCTGGTCCCTCGGGCTGCTGCCATCTTGATCCCTTGGGCTGCTGCCATCCTGGACCCTCGGGCTGCTGCCATCCTGGACCCTCGGGCTGCCGCCATCCTGGTCCCTCGGGCTGCCGCCATCCTGGTCCCTCGGGCTGCTGCCATCCTGGTCCCTCGGGCTGCTGCCATCCTGGTCCCTCGGGCTGCTGCCATCCTGGTCCCTCGGGCTGCTGCCATCCTGGTCCCTCGGGCTGCTGCCATCCTGGTCCCTCGGGCTGCTGCCATCCTGGTCCCTCGGGCTGCTGCCATCCTGGTCCCTCGGGCTGCTGCCATCCTGGTCCCTCGGGCTGCTGCCATCCTGGTCCCTCGGGCTGCTGCCATCCTGGTCCCTCGGGCTGCTGCCATCCTGGTCCCTCGGGCTGCTGCCATCCTGGTCCCTCGGGCTGCTGCCATCCTGGTCCCTCGGGCTGCTGCCATCCTGGTCCCTCGGGCTGCTGCCATCCTGGTCCCTCGGGCTGCTGCCATCCTGGTCCCTCGGGCTGCTGCCATCCTGGTCCCTCGGGCTGCTGCCATCCTGGTCCCTCGGGCTGCTGCCATCCTGGTCCCTCGGGCTGCTGCCATCCTGGTCCCTCGGGCTGCTGCCATCCTGGACCCTCGGGCTGCTGCCATCCTGGTCCCTCTGGCTGCTGCCATCCTGGACCCTCGGGCTGCTGCCATCCTGGTCCCTCGGGCTGCTGCCATCCTGGACCCTCGGGCTGCTGCCATCCTGGTCCCTCTGGCTGCTGCCATCCTGGACCCTCGGGCTGCTGCCATCCTGGTCCCTCGGGCTGCTGCCATCCTGGTCCCTCGGGCTGCTGCCATCCTGGTCCCTCTGGCTGCTGCCATCCTGGACCCTCGGGCTGCTGCCATCCTGGTCCCTCGGGCTGCTGCCATCCTCCCCACCGGCGGCGGGCGGCCGTGCGCCGTGCTGCCGTATGCAGAGCAGAAGTGGCCATCAGATGCCTGGCAGGTCGCCAACACCGTGCTCGGTTGAGCAATATCTGGGAGCCCTTGTCTGTTGTTTATTGCAATTACCACTGGGCAAGCCCTGCGGAGTTTGGTTTGTTTGAGCGACTACAATCAAAGCTGCAGGGTTCAGTTTTCAGAGGTTAGCACTTGAGCAATCTCTCTATATTTACTTGAAGGTTCAGGATCTATTAAAAGGAACCATTCTGCTCTTTTGTCTCCTGTAAGCTGTATCACATTTGGCAGGAGTGAAAGTACAATGGTTTCTTTGTACGTAATATATTGCCTAAAAAAAGGTATGCGATTGGAATGAGAGAGGTGCTGGCTGCTGTTACTGCCTGACTGGAGAGGGATGTATTTTCTCTCATGTAGAACCATTGTGCTATCTGAAGAAATGGTACAAATCAATTGACATATTGCACATAAAAATAAATTTTTTAAAACTCACAATTCTTTGCTCATGTGACAGATAACATCCTGGTAAAAAGAAAGTGCTCTACAAATCCAGTGTATATGTCATTGTCTAATGTGACTGTCTTTCTAATTTTTTTCCCCCTCACATTTCTTCTTATATTCTGAATAGTGAAAATCAAAATCTGACTTTTTACAAATAGCCTTGTGAGAGGGCCTTGGGGCTGAGAAGACTATATCCATTTGCTTCCAAATTGTATCTTTTTGATTCATCTTTATCAGCAAGAAACAGTTGATTTCAAAAATTTAAAACATTGTCTCCCATGAAATGCGCATTCCACAACATGTCCCAAAAATCTTGACTGAGAAGTTCTGATACAGTTGAGGAAATTTTTCTTTTTTCTTTAGTTTCATGTTGCATTTCCATACACAGTCATAGGACACTGGATATTGAGACTGGAAAAATAGATTTAGTGTCATCCTCAATATTTAGGGATTTTACTTATAAAGGAAAGATGGAGTATGGGACAGAACTATATTACCTATCCTTGTCAAAACTGGTCAGTTACTCATATTAAAAAACAAGCATTTGAAACACTACTCTTTTCAGTATATAAATTCCTGTGGATTATAAATGCAAAAAAAAAATCTTATACATGATTGAAATTATAACTTCTTGAAAACAATTCTTCTACAGAAGCTGTAAGCTGTAGGTCACCAGTTTTGTCAAGGTAGACTTAAAAATTTTGCAGTAGTTGAGTCATGACTGTCCTACTCAAAACTGAAACTATCTTTTCCTTTCATGCTGAGCATAAGAGTATTATTTTTCAACATGGGTGCCACTAAAATAATTTTTATCAACTACACCAATTCAGAAAGCAGATAGGATGCATTATGGCTAAACGTAGAACATATATATATATAAATTACGAGAATCAGAGGTACAGTGTCTTCTAAATAATGAAGTTGAAGCAGGGATCTTATGTAATCTATGAATTAAGCTTTGGCTTCTTATCCTTCTTTCATCCAGCTTCTTCTGCCTGGAGTATAGTATCTCGAGACTGCATGCTTTGAACGGTATCTGTAGTATCCCTATTTGTCTTCTGGAAAAATTCTAGCCATTTTGCAAGAGGGGAAGCACAAATATCAATTCATTTTATGAAAATAAGGGGTATGCCTCATTGAACATGTTTCTTTTACAGTTTATTTTTGGGAACTTCAGCATTTGACATAATGACTTAAACTTTATGATCATATCTTGGTTGAATACTGATTATAAATTGTTAATTCTGAGTTCATGAGGCTGTAAATTTTCTTTTCTCAGTGTGCATGTTTAGGTTCCTCTTTCACCTCTGATATCTTCCTAGAAACTTCATTCACCTTTAAAATTCAATTATTTCACAAGGATTTCTCAATTTCTCAAGGATTTGTTCCTAGAATAACTTGTGTCTGATCTGATGCACGGACTGAAATAAAATTTTCCAGGTAATAGAACTTCTGTGACCGTAACATATGATCCATGCATGTTCTACTCAATAATTAAGACTTTCTAAATTCTATTGGTACTATTTTCTTTGGATTTTCCCACCTGTGCTGCAATATCAACCTTCATTGAGCTCTAGTTTCATTACATTGCATTGCATACTTTATGGTCAGCAAGGTTGCAGCTTGCCCATGACAACACATGTTCATTGGTTGTGGTTCTTTTTAATGTCTTCAGGTTGCCAAACAAAAAGAGTGTAGTGTGATCCATAATAGTAATCAATATTCAGTTCTGCAGATGACTCTCACTGCAGATATAATTATCTCTGCCAGTCTACAGACTGTCTTCCAGCAAACCCTTCATAAGCATTGTGTCCTATGTAACTTATGTACTGCAAATATAAATATAACTGCTCTTCATTGGGTAAGTTAGGTTTTTATTTACCCCAGCAACAGGCCACTTTCCTAGAAACTTCCTGGAAAGACCCTTTGCTACTCGCTTTCTTTTTTGTTGTTGTTGTTGATTTTGAGTAAGAGATTGGAATTAACCAACACATACACACACACACCCTTTTTTCTTTCATGTATATGTACATATACATGTAGCTATATATATAACAAGGTGTGTATTTTTATACTGATTATTACAACAAGAACAGTTTTCTGATAGTTCACAGTTAGTTCTCCTCAGTGGATACATTAACATACCCTTCCAATGGTTCTGCCTGTCTGGTTGCTACCTAGATTTTGTTAGGCAGAGTTGCATTCAGCATCTCTTCATATAACTCCATTATTCCCTAGGGAAAAAAATGCCTCCACAAGCAAGAACTCCCTTACTGTGAAAGCAAACTCCGTGTGCTGGTGTGAGGCTAAGATCCTGCTGCTACTCCAACAGCCCGGCTGGCTGCTCCTCAACACTTGATTTCCAAAATACCAGTAACCTTTCTTGCCCGCCACTCAAGGACTTCTCGTCCCTTCTTTCGGTGTTTGTGAGTACAGTGCCTGTGGAGACATGCTTTGAGCTCCTATAGGGAGGATGGGCAGAGATGGACAAGCACAGTTCCAACCTGATCTTGCCAGCTCCATGTCTACAGACCTCCTCTCCCTTCCAGGGACATTGTGCAGCAGACATCAGGGCACATCAGACAGCCCTGGCTCCTCCCTAGTATGGTCTCAGCATTGCTGGCCAAAGGGAGCTGCTGTTTCAGGGAGCTCAGGCTGCTCCGTGTTTTGTGGATAAGTTCCTAACCAGACTTTGTGGGGCACCTGGGATGGGAGCAGGTCCTAGCAGGTCCTAGTACTTGGGGATGGTTTCTTGAGTTAGTCTGTGGCTCTGCTCCTCTCTCTGTCCTGTGGGTTTTCCATAAGCTCCTTGTGCAAAAGGAGGGGAGAGGCTGGAGAACCTGGAGTTTCTGACCCCAGTGCAATTAGCTCTGGGGGCCAAGGGGCCGCCAACTGGCATCTTATTTGTCTTGTCCTTGTCAGGATCCTTGGCTGAGGCAGGAAAGCAGGAGTTATATAAGCAAAGTATAAAGGCAATTGTTTTCTGGACCATGAACAGATCAGGTGAAGGCTGTTTCCTTTCCCCCATCTGCTGCATTGCAGATCCTTTTAGACAGAACAAGTGGCTGCACAAAAGCCAGGGGCCAGCTACATGTTTTAGTATTGTGTGGGTCTAATTCTTTAATCCTGTGCCATTCTTACCAAGTGATCGCTGACTGACTGAAAGGAAAAATCCTAAAGTATAGATTATAAAAGTGCAGAAATGGAATCACTTGAACCATGTCTGATTAAAAAGAAGGAGACCAGACATTCAACAACAAGTGGATCAAATTTAGCTGGTTGTAGGATTGACGTGTCTCCGGTGTTGTCTGCAACAAGAACCAAATGCTAATTGCCTGACACTATTAAACACCTCATCAACTGTGACTTAGGGCTCTCCCTGTGCATGACTTCAGAAAAACAAGCCTGCCTTTATACTTATCCCAGTTTTGTGATTTTCAGCGGACCTATTTTTCTGATGCTAATGGGGGTAATGTACTTTGTTGCTACCGTTTTGCAAACTGCTTTTGATGAAGCACACAGAGGAAGCTTTCACACAGTTTGGACTCACTAATTGGAAAAAGACTTGAGACAAATCTGAATGGCACCATGTTTCCCCATGTCATCACAGAGCCGTTGATATGCTTCAAAAGACCACAAGGAATGGTGGTGACATACTTCATTTCAGAACTTTCAGAAGAAGGGAGAAAACAGGAAGATTCTAATAAAAATGCAAAGGACAATATATTATCTTGCCAACAAGAACTTGTCCCATGAAGACATTATTCAGAACAAGATGAAAATATGAAGAATATGACCGCAGTTTTTTTAACCCTTTTTTTTTCCTGAAGTGGGAATATTATCTCAAGATTTTTAAGTGGTTGGGAATCAAGTCAAATTCACAGATTCTGATGTACTGCTTGATTCTTCTATTTGGGGATAAGGACCTGAGTAAGGTGCACAGCAAGTCCCTTCACTTTTTGTGCCTATTTTCTCCCATAGCCTTTGACTTGTTGGTAGAACACAAGTTTTTGCCAGCAGAGTCTCTGTGCTCCCACTACGTGTACAATTCTGAGTGATCTTGTTGGCATTCATTTCATGATACCGAGTAATTTCACCCATTGTAGCTCAGCAGGTTGTCTGTTCACAAGCATTTGTGTAGTTCACATAGGTAGAACTTTGACACATTAAAAAAAGTTAAGGATGAGATTACTTCTCAGTGCGAAAATGAAGTATTCAGTTCCATTCCAATCCTTTAGTACAAAAGGTTGCACTTAAAGCAAAGGGGAGCTCACTGCTTTGGCAAAGATTCATCTAGGTCATGAACAGCAACACCCCTGTGGAACTATCAGTACCAAGGACTCTTTAGAGACAGAGAAGGTGATGGAGGGCTGTAAAGAGAAGGCAGCCACAGCTGCAAGGATTTCAGCAGCCTCTCAACACCCTGAATCTATTGAGAAAGCTGCTACTGCTTGTTGGGAACACACCTGGTGCCATGGAAATTATGCCAGATTAACTCTACAATCCCCAGAACACTCCAGCAGTGAAAGGGTACAGAAAAAGTAAGTAAAAAAAGCTTTTGTCAGCTGTGCATTGTGCTGCTTAGATGATGGGTCTTACTATCCAAGCACCCACAATATTAAAAAAATAATCTAAGGAAGCAATAAATTTTCAATATCCCCCAAAAGCCTAAGGTTTAACAAATGCATGGTCTAGTTCTCCTTTTTAATGCTTCCTGTGTGGCTGCAGTGAGGCTCTTGGAGTACTCCCAAGCACAGCCTGCATCAGGTAGACATCAAATACAAAACAACGTAAAAGACAAAGCCATTACATAGTTGAAAGCGCCCTTGAACTTACTACACAGGCACAGAAAGCCACCTGCTTTCTCACTTGCATTGTTGCACACATGTTACGAGAAGACTTTCAACTCATGTAGTGTCTGATTCTGAAATCCTATACAGGAAGCTTAGCTGCTCAGCTCTGTCCAGAGCTGCATGCAGAGAGCTGCCATCTGGGAGCCTCTTAAAAATGTTGGCATGTGCTCTGTGGGACAATGCGCCTCAGGACAGATTTTGGTTTCAGTCACCTCTGTCACGCTGAGATGGGTTTGCAGTACAGCCCTTGTCTGAGAAGTGACAAAAATAACACTTCTAAGGAAAAGTAACACTTCTTTCCCCAGGAAGTCTGCTCCCTATTAGGCACTACTTTATGAATTGGGCTAAATCTCATTGCAATATTGCCTTTTCAGAAAGTTGTAAGAAATCATTTGGGTCCTCTACATATTCAGCTGACTGAAGGTATAGGAGCTGCTCTGCAACACAGGCATGAGTCCAGGTACAAAGAAAGCCCAAGGTCTGAGCCCTGTAATCCAAGGGTACTGGGAGAGTAAACATAAGGTCTAAGGCCTTTCCATAGCTGATAGTTGGAAAATCATAGAATGGTTTTGGTTGAAAGGAACCTTAAAGACCAATGAGTTCCAACCACCCTGCCATGGGCAGCAATGCCACCCACTAGACCAGGTTGCTCAAAGCCCCATCCAACCTGGCCTTGAACATTCCAGGGATGAAGCATCTACAACTTCTCTGGGCAACCTGTTCCTGTGCCTTATCACCTGTGGAAGGAAGGGGCTGACAGCTAGTCTGTGAGCCAGAGGAGTGAGTTAGCTGAGAAAGAAGTTGATGAGATTTGTGTTTAGCCCTGAAAGGAATTTTACCAAGGNTGGTGGAGATTGCTTTGTACCAATGAACACTGTGTTGATTTATTGTAACCAGTGAATGAAATATAAACTTTGTTAAGAAATGTATAAAAGACAGCATGCTGCCATAATAAAGTAGAAGCCTTCTGAAATTTTACTGCATCACTGTGTGTGTCATGGCTGTCTCCACTGCGACAATCACCCTCACAGTGAAGAATTTCTCCTGAGCATATGCCAGGGCCTAGCTGCAGCCATTGCATTGACAAGCAGAATGTCAGCATTTGTAGGAGCAAGGGCGCCTGCAGGGTGCCTAAATCCATCCACAAATCCCTGCAGGGTTCACCTGGTGTAGGAGCTCGGGTGAGCAGGAGGTAACACCGCAGAGTCAGATCAGTCACATGCAGGCACTGCCCCCCGTGCTGCGGGGTAGAGGAGAGCGGGGTTGGAGCTCATCCCACGTGCAGGTCCCTGTACAGTGCTGGCCTTGCAGCACGGCTCTGCAGCCATGGGGACAATTCCTTACATTTGCCTAACCCCTGAAACACACTGAAGTTTTCATAGGTGTAACTGAGGCACAGCTTGGCCCTCATAATCTTTATTACTGATGATGACGATGATGATGATGTGTGAGAAGGAAATAGCACAAACTTGACCTTCACAGCCCAGGAGGAATTTGCAGAGCTGGCAGACATAAAACCCCTCAGCTTTTCACTTGTGAGCTGAGCAAATTTGTTCTGGGAATCATTAATACATAATGCCATTTTGAAGCCAGTGTTTGGAGTAGAATTGCACATTTGATTATCCAAAGCCTTCTGTCATCCCCACACAATTATGCAACAAGGCTGGGACTAAAGGAAGTCAACTGTACTTCAGAAATTGCAGGCAGCCAGCTTGAAGTATCTGCTATTAGCTGTTTTCAATTTATAACATAATTCCACTCTCCTAGAATTCATTAGGTAACCTAGATCCTGAGAACCCATTCCTGAGTTCATTCATTCTGAATGCTTCCTGGAATGCTGCAAGGTTTTGAGTCTATCTAATGGGACCTGGAAAAGGTCAACTTTAGCCAACAACTGTCCCTTACATCTCTTCAAAACATTATGAGTCTGTTCCCTTTCCTTGAAGTGATGTAATGACAGCCCTAATGATTCTAAAGGAAAAGTGAAAATACCAGACCTGAAGTTAAAACTGAATGAATTCATGAGCACTTGCACAAGCCCGCAGTTAACTTACGCTCCAAGTAAGTGCTGGACAGGAATTGGCAAAAGACTGTAATCTCAGCCAGGTGTAACAATTTAGAGACCAGTCACAAGTCTTTTACTGATGTGCCTAACCTTAGCACATCTTTACTGTTGAAGCATTTTTCATCCTCTTCTGTCATATTTTCTTACCAGATGAATACCTGATAGCAGATAGGAGAGGAAAACAACCCATCCAAATACATTATTCAAATTGGAATTTCACACAGCATTTGCATTTTTTGCACATTAACTCTATAAGCACTTAAGGGCTTTGATGTGCTTGGAGTGCAAGCTCTCCGTTTTTGTGCTTACCCTCCTTCGTTACAACTCTGCAGACACATCCGCTCGGCTCACGGAAAGGAAATCACATGACATTTTAATTTACTGAGGTTATTGTACTCCCTCTGTACTCAGTCTAAAATTAAATGGAGGGAAAAAGCCTGGGCTGATACTTTGCTACAGATGAATGGTTAAAATCACAAAATGTTGGGAAATGCAAAAGTAAGGTTCTAACAGCAAACTGTAATTTAGCTACACATTCTCTGTATTTTGGAGTCTGGATTGAACCCAAATATAAATTAATAATACTTTTGGAATTAAATAATGAAAACGGGAATGGAAATCTGTCCCTATGTGGCTGACCTAATATTCTCCTTGATAGTGCAAAGCCATTGTGGGTGCATGAGTTCTGCCAATGCTGCCCACACTTCCCCTCCCTTGCAGCTGGGAAGGAAAGACTGCCAGACCCCCAGTGCCTGTTCAGCATGGCACTTTATTTTACTCTGTTGTTTTCACGTGGGACCTTGCCTTGGGTTCTGTGGGACCTTGCCTTGGTTACTATGGGTTTGCCTTTTAATTACACTCCGTTTTTGAAGAGTGTGCCTCTCCTTAAGCCCATGAACAGTCTGGCAGGACTCCTCTGTTGCCGAATCATAACTTTCCTGAAAGTGAGAGATCACATCTACCAGCACCATGCACCTGGATGCTGTCACTTTTCCTAATTGTATGGTTTGATTTAGAAGACTGTTTTATAAAGAAACTAATTGCTGTCAGCTCATAGAAAGAAGTTCAAAATTAATATTTCAGCTGGTTTTGCTGTAACAGTGCTCAGAAAATCACTTACCGTGGGAAAGTGGTGCTTCTTTTTCTCTACTGTTCCCATAAGTAAAAAAACCCTGAACAGATAATTCCCGTATTTTAAAACTAATTGCAGTGACTGAGAATGGACAGTTTCAGCCAAAAATGGATTTTTCATTAGTTTGTAAGACTATGAAATAATGGAGCTATGATGGAAAATGTTTATGAATTTCAACTGAAGTGGCCACTGCTATAACACTTTGTAAGGCATTATACTTTGAAAGATCAAAGAGCAAAACAGAGCTGAAAATATATTACTGTCTTGTAAAATGGGCTTGTAAGTCTTAAACATGCACACTTAATGTTTGTCTCTGGGAAAAGAAAGAAAAAAAAAAGGCAACACAGAAAATATAATTAAGATAATAAATGAAAGGCCTTTCTTTTAATCGTTTCTACCTTAAATATCTGCTGGAAATGATTATATCAGCAGAGGCTGGACTATATTAAAATAATGAAGAGTGAAGTTTTCACTGTGTTCCCATTTAATCATCACCTCACAACTTCACATTTTAATGTCTGACCTTAGGATATCCTCTTCCACTATCACATTAAGAATGTTGAAAGGAAACAGGAAGGGCCACAAGGGCTGTAGTTTCCTCAGAAGAACAGTGGCCATCAGCCTAATGGATTCTGAGTTTCTCAGACAAAGAGCAGTAGCGACTCAGCCCACAGTCAGAGTAATCAAATGTTCACACAATACAAGCCTTTCCTCTAACTTACAGAGTTGCCCTCAATGAGGGTACTACCTTTTCTTGCATTATATCACCCAAAGGAAAAAAATTCAGCTGCAAGTTGAGGCTCAGTCTAAAAATAATCTGATTAAATGCAAAAAATGTCACAACACAAAACAATAAGAAAGTAGGAAAGAAGATCTGACAGAACATCAGGAATTGTGTTGGGTACATTGTGTCTCCTCTTCAATTCAAATCCTAGAAGGTTCAGGTAAATTCCTGAACTCCTTAGGAAAGTATATGGCAGGTTTCTGGATTTTTGTACGGAGAAGCTGCACATTGCCAACTAAAGTACAGGTGAACAGTCAGACACTAGCTGCTCTTCTGTAAAAGAATTTATAACATTTCAAGAGGGGCAGGGGAAAAAGAATTATAATGAATGAAAACAGAAGATGAGTTATTAATCCTTTCAGCAAGCAGACTGATATTAAAACTTCATGTTCATGTAGGGAGTGAACAGGGAGAGGAGGAGGGCTGTCCATCATTGTACACATTATATAGGGCCAAATGGCTGCAAATTCGTTGATATTGTCTTAAAGCAGTTCCAAATGTGAGAACTGTGTTTGTTTCATGCGATCCTAAATGGATCCCACTTTCTAATATTACCTACAGGAAATCAGTTTAACGTGCTTTTCTCAGTGAGAAATAGACGAGGATCCATCCTGGGAAAAAATATTCAAGGAGTAATTTTGCTTTCAACAGCCTCTAAGTTTGGCTGCTTATGGAAAGTGCAGGGCAAATGAACTTGGATGGATGTAAGTTTTGCAAACAGGATGAGCTACAGTGTGAACTACGGATCGCAGTTCTCAAGCCCTGTAATTTTAAAATGGATTTTTCTTTAGTACTATCAGGATGTTTGTACTGCATTCATGGAACTCCCTCTGGTGTATAACTTAACACATGAAATTTCTTGCCTTATTCTTTACCAAAGAGCCTGTGTAGCCCAGTGCATGGAGAGGCTGCTTTCATGACAGTGCTGAAGATGTTTCTACTACAAATAGAAAGAATGACCCCTTGTCAGATCATCGACACAGTAGGGTTGGGAACTAGGAAAACACACACCTGTATGATGTGTGTCCATTAGTCCAAAGCAGCAAAGGTCACTTCAGGGTTGGTTCTGTGGCCTCACCAGTAAATAAGTCAAGCATCCTTAGTTCCTCTTCTTTAAACAGGACCTTTCTCTGAAAGAGCTAACATAACTTAGCCTTGAAACCAGGATATTAAGGAACTAACTGGCTTTTTATTCCTCATCTTTTCTTAACAAAATTCTTCTCTCTGTCCATCTTATACCCAGTTCCCTCCAAAAAAAGTAAAACACCATAAAAATCTCAATCTTGTTCATCCCCAACCATGAATGACAAAAATCATATGGAAAGAAAATGTGTGTTGAGGGTGAGGGTTGGAAAACATACGGCCTTGCAATAAAATCTTTCTTGTGTAGGGTAAAGAGATGGATGGATAGATGGATGGATGGATGGATGGACGGACAGGCAGCTTGCTTTTGTTATTTCTTGACAGGCAGGTGACTCAATATCCAGCTGTTCATTTTCTTTTCTTTATTCTTTTCCCTTCCCTTCCTTCTTCCCATCCTCTTTTTCCCTCCTGTTTTTTGGAGGGTTTTTTTTCTTTTTTCCCTTCTTTCTTTTTTTCCTTTTTTTTTTATTGTGGGAGTGTGTGATATGGATTTTCTCAGGTGTACATTAGAAGATTAATCAAACAAGGGATTCCTTTATTTGCCAGGTAGCAGTTTTCAGTGCTCCAGTCCGCACAATTTTCATGCTCAGTATGGCAAAGCACCTCTAAAAAATGTCTGGAAACAAGTACCAGGCAGGAGGTCTCCTTTTGGCATTCTCTACCTTTCACCAAGTCATTTTCTTTGCCTACCATACAGAAGGAGGGGAGGAGGGGAAGTGAAGAGTTATTTTAAAAGCATCCACTAATTAAAACTGAGAGTCCATTTTCTTCTGCTTACTCTGGCATTTGACTATAAATAAACTAACAGCAGAGCAACTACTGGATTGAGATTTCCCTTCAGTTCACATGCTGACATGAAATATCAGGAAACTGATATTATTTACACACTGTATTGTGTAAAAGAGTGACCCTGTTTTCCCTCCTTCCATATTACATACTGCAGATGTCCATAACAAAGGATGTGTTGCAGGGACTGGAGGGTGTGTGAAGAAATTAGGTTTATTTTTATTTTGCTAATAAGCTTTTGGTATCAAGGCAGCTTTTATCTCAGCAGTTTCAGCTGACTAAAAGCTAGCCTCTTCAGCTCTCTGTTTCATCAAGGGTACGTCTAAGGAGTGATTCATCTCCTTTACCTTAGTAATACTGCTTTCTGATGGGCCCTCCTTTAGCGGTGCCCTGTCTCTTGCCTTTGATCATAGATGGTCTGAACTTGGGTACCTTTTTTGATGGCTAAAGTGAAATGAGTCTTAATCCTCTGAGTCTTTCTCAGTTTCAATGCCTAAACCATAAAACCCCCTTCTTCCTACATCAATAGTCCATTATGTGACAGCATATACTGTGCACCCTCAAAGTCATTGGACTGAACTATGCCAGCTCAAAACTGATCTTCTCAGAGGACTTAAACTACAACCTGAGAACCACAGCCTCAAAAGGGATCTGGGTACCTGACTCCCACAGAGGATGACATCTGAGTCCTACCACTCAGTGCAAATTAGAAGTTCTGTTTCCTATGAGGCAACTGTTCTCAATTTTAAAAATTCAAACCAAGTAGTTTTTATAGTGTCTGAAACATACTATTTCACTCTAAATTTTCTCAAAAGGCCTATCCAATTTTGCTTGCAGTAGTTCAGTACAACACTGGACACATGCATTCCAAAAAGGTGATGTTTTAACATAGTTCTAAGTATCTGAAAATGAGCTTTGAGGATGAAAGCATACATGTAACTTCATCTGGGGGAACCAGCATGGAGTCTCATAGAAAAAACAAACTGTATGATATTTTATGCTAGACTTTTAATGGCTCTGTATGCATTCCCAGTTGCCTGATATAAATGCAACAGAAATACCATACACTTAACATTTAGCTGTTAGAGATAACCATGAAGGGAGAGCTCATTCATAATTTCCACTTTATTTTAGTACTTCCTAAGTTTGAAGTCATTCTCAATTCATTAAAAGGAAAACATTCACTTTCAGATTTATGATCCCCATGCCCCTTCTCTCATTCACAGAAGTATCCACATTAAAATCATGTGCACGCTGTTGTTACATGACTGACATTCTTTTAACAGGGT
>VZUA01004151.1:0-18075 GCA_013401035.1 Horornis vulcanius
GGTAGGATTCACCTCACCTAATTTTAGCCATCTAAATAGCTGCCATCTCAACAAGTCCCTGCAGCTTTCTCTACAGCCAACTACATGAGATTCCCTCCTATTTTAGGATGGAAAAAGGAACAGCAAAGAAGGCATTGATGCTGCTGGTGGGGGAGAACAGATCAATAGTTAATGACAGATGCCAAGGTCTGGGAGAATCCCACCATGACATGTCCAAGAGTATGCAGAGGGGGTAACAGACTCCAGTGGGGAAAGCTGGGGCTTCACAGTGAAAAGGTTCAACTAATGGTACACAGCCCTAGACCTGTGGAGGAGCAGGAGGGGCTGGTCCCTGGCTCCAACAAATGGGGGATTAGGGAAGAAAGGAACCTGAAAAACAGCAGAAAGATCCAACAGCTCATCATGCAATCTGCAACTATTAATGTCCATTTAATTTCATTAAAACATTTAAGTATGAGACACCTTGAGCATTTCAAGTACTCTGGAATGTTGAAGGGTCAGGCTTACCCCTGGCTTCTATCCACTCACCTTGTTTCAGCATCATTTTACTCCAGTGACACTTCCTTTTTCAACCAAAAAAAGTATTATGAATTTGCTTCCCTGTGATAAGTTTTCCTCAAATGCTGTATTTTTCTTTTCCATAAACTCATTTAATTGTGAACACCTAGAAAAAGTAACCTTAGGGGAAAACAAACAGACTTTCCTAGAGAACTATTTGGCAGAGATTCTTCTCTGATGTTTCTGATACTTTTCCTCTCTAGTATTTTTAAATATACACTGCATTTCGCAGATGAGGTGTCATTTTCTTATTTTTCAGTCTTGCATAATAAAACACTTTGTACAGGAAAAAGACTTTCTGGAGGTTGGTGGGTCATTGATGATTTGGCTCTGAAGAAACAGCCCTGGCAAGCCACACCTGAAAATAAAGTCATCTGGGAGACACTGAAAGAACTTACCATCAGATCTGAGCAGCTTGCTGGGGAAAACTGTATCTCAAATCACCACTTTGAGCATGGCTGACCATGCCCATGGACACACAATTAAGATGAACAGTCCTGATTGCTTTGTTTCCTGATTTCACATGGAAATGAGGTGCAGATGCATGGCCAGTCCCTCTCATAAGGTTGAATTTGGCACATCACCACAGTTTACTGACCTGGCCGTGAGCACCTGTATCACCCCCAGCTTGTGCACACCACACTGACCCTTGGAAGGTCTTGGTTTCAGGTTGGGAAGGGCAGGGCATTTTTCAAGAAATTTTTCAAATCCACAGGACACGAGGCTCCATCAGTTTTTCTGCTCGCAAAACTACTTTTTTCTTTTTCTGGTATTTACTGGCTTCCAAAGTTTGATGAAAGACCCTCATGAGCAGATAATTCAATGCAGAGTGAATGAGGCCCTTCAGTGTTTCTTAAACATTTTCATGAGTTGATATTCCAGGAAACTACCAGTTATCATTTTGATCCCTTTAGGATTAAACTCTAGGACGATTAACTAGGATAGCAAGATAAGAAAACAAATCCAAAGAAAGCACACTTTACAGAAGATTTGAAGCCTTCTACAAATCTGCACTTGGCAAGTTCAATGTAGTGCTGAATCAGACATGGCAGAACCCTGTGAAACCCACCTGTGTGAGATCTCCATCTAAATCTTCATTTAACAGCCCCAAACCAGACTGTTACCATCTGCAGCATCTGAGCCAAGTAATTTCAAGCTGATTTATTACGTTTCTAACTCTGAACATCCATCATCCTGCAAGCAGCCTAAAGGGAGATGCCCTATACCTTAACTTACACATTTTACAGTGGTCTTCCTCTAAAGCTGCCTGCCAACCATAATATTTAAATCCTATGAAATTTACTTCATGTTTTCTGTAATTTGAAATCCACATTGTATTTTGTTAACACACTGGGTTCCCAGATGAGGTGCAATAACTTTAGTATGGAAAAAGGTGCTGCCACAGCACTGCACTTGTCATTTGCTGCTCCCTTGAGCAGCCTCACGTAACTGGCTCTGTTTCTGACATCACAGAAACGAATGCTATTATTTTCCAAAAACATTATAAATTCTACCAATATCCAGCACCAAGTGTTTGTATTTACCCCTGAGGTAAGCAAGCTGTACTCTGAAGCTCCAACAAACCCCAGGGTTGTGAGGGGATGTGATGCAGCTCACAACAGAGCAGCAGCTCATTTTAGCCTCTTCAGCACACAACTGACAACAGCAATTTATTCCCCTTCTCAGGGCTTTTCTAAAAACAATAGCCCAGTTTCTAGCAGGCCTGACAGCCACAGACCAGCTTGACTTGCAGTTAAGAGCGAATCTGAATACAAATTTTGAAAGCAGAATCCATTACATGCTACAGAATTTCAGTTTTCTTTTATTACAATAGAGAGTTAAGAAATAACAACAATAAATCTGGAACTTAGGGTGCATTCTGACACAGAAGAATTATGACTGGCATAAGAGTTTTCCTCACAGGAATTCTTAAGGATGGACCAAAAGGATTATTTACCCCTGCAATGAAGTGTTATTAAGGAATGAGACTATTTTTACCCCATCTAGACAGCAAATACACAACATAGTCACAGACCATTTTGGAAACCCATTCTCATTCTGTTCGAAGAAATTAAGCTTGTCCCATCTCTACAAGATCTCCCAAGGTGTTATTTGGCCATCTAAAACCCAACACGTTTTCCCAAGTATGATTTTAATTGGGTTAATTCGAATCCCTGAAAAAGGACTTTATAGGAGAAACTTAGACAGAGGGGTTTTTTTTCAGTCAAGCCCATCTCCCAACAACTCCTGCTGCATAACACAGGAAAAACACAAGCATTTGGTGTCGTGGAGCTCTTCTATGCCTCGTACTCAAATATTTTAAGATCCTCGAGGAGCTCCTTGGCGAGCGCCTGCAGCTCCGCATTGCGGCTCTGGGCCAGGGCGACGATGCGCTGGAAGGGCAGAGTCTCGCGCACCTCGGCGCCCGACCTGGCCAGCACCTCTGGCTCCAGCAGCACCGACTGCAGCAGCCTCAGGGTGTGCAGGCAAACCTCTGTGTCCGGGTCTAAAAGCAGGGAGAGAAAAAGCAGCCAAGCGCTTGTTAGAAGCGGGTCTGAAAGGATGCGCCAGGCAGATAAGGAATAATGGAAGTGTGGTAACGCCCAGGTGCTGCTTGCTGCTGGCTATAGGAGGTACCTGAAAACCACATTTTTGTCCTCACTCAGCAGCCTCTGCCCAGCAGTGTTTGCAAGGGAGAGAGAACCAGGAACCTTTCTCTTGTTTTCCAGATGTTGAAACTGCTGTAAAGCAGGGAATTTATCAACCTGAATTTATCCGGTCAGTACCCAGGATGTACTGTTGGATGCAATCCAATTTAAGAGCAGAACAAACTGTATCCCATGATTATTCAGCTTTCAAAAACAAATAGACTAACAAATCAAATCTGCAGTAAATCATCAGGCCCTTTCTTCAATTTCTTTTTATATGAGGCTTTGGATTTCCTCAAAGCTCAGTGAAATATTAATCTTTGTAAAACTTTCTAGCAACTACATATCAATCTTCCAAGTGTTTAATTCAGTCTGCACACAATTGAAATGGGTATTGAAGCACTGCTGCTCAGGAATGTGCCAGGAAAATGCAGCAAAGACCTTTGACTGACTTAAGCCAGGAAGACATGTAATAACTCCACTGTTAAGAACACAGGATGCATTTTTAATTACTGAAACATTAGGAGCATTACATTTTAATCATTTGCAATGGCCCATTTGCATTTAGTGGTTTACAGCTTTATCAAAAGCATGTGGTAAAAAGACTTCCCTATTCTGCATAATCCAAATGAAAACAACTAATATATTTTTACAGCTGAAGCAGTTATTTGTCCCACGTGCCATGCATTTTTAATGTGTTTTTCATTAGCATACCTAGTCTTCAGCTAGCTTTTGATAAAGGGTTGTGCAGAAAGGTTGAGAAAATTAATTCAGATCACTTTGAGCACAAAATCACCAGAGAGACCAAAATCTCACTGAAGGAGCATAAAACCAGTGCAGTGATGAACCAGAGTGCACTGAGTTTGGAGGAGGCATTTGGTGGTGCTGAGGCAAATTCTTTCCTTTCCTGCCTTATTTCACACGTAACACTGGTGACCTGAAAAAGGACTGAGGAGAATTATTCATTACAGCATAAGGGCTGAAAGCACCCAGGGGGGCAGAGAACAGGATGTGATGGACATTGAAGAAGACTCTGGATTTCAGCATGAAACTCACTGCTGAGATGGGGATTTTTAAGTCATTCCCAACAGCACAAGGCTGAAGAATAATATTAAAGATTGTGACATCTGATCTATATCCAAAAGCCACGGACATTCTCTCTCTCTTCCCCTATTTTCCACCATAAATGGAAATAATCAAGTGTTAACCTCTGAAGAAAGGAGTTCTACTTTCTCCTGGAAAACCAGCAGAGTGGGGTATAATGTAAGGACACAGGTATTGTCCAACCCCTCAAAAATAACATGCATTTTCTCCATTTTTGTGCAATGAGAATCCTAGCTGTTTGGCCTGCTGGACAATTTTCAACATGTCAAATCAAAAAAAGCCCTGTGATTAGTGCTGCACACCCATGGCACAGCCACTCTAAGGAGTCTCCTTCCATCACCATCTCCAGCAGCAACTGCAGGTGCAACATTCTGAGTGATGAGCAGTTGAAATGCTGCAGCTCAGCCTCACAGACAGCAAGACTTTATGCCCAATTTCCTGGCCAGCAACACTTCAGTGAATCCCTTTGAAAAAAAACCTGGTTGCAAGTTTTGGTTTTCACACTTATTCTGACCTAATCAAAATATGACTAAAAGCCTTGAATTTGTCCTTCCTCAGGTTCCTTTTTTGCCTCCATGCCTTTCACATTGTGTCTTTTTTAATGCCTATTTTTTTGCCTGATATATTGTTCCAATTCTGCACAGATCACTTCCCCCTTTTACTCTTCTTATTATTATTCTATATTTATTCATAGGAAATAGCAGCCACAAACTACAGCCCAAATAGGTAAGAAGAAAGAAGCTTCGTGGAGTGAAATCTATGTAGTTCATTTACAATCTTCCTCTGTGTGACATTATTCCTCCACAAAATAAAGCCACTAATACTTTTAATGGCTTGCAGTACTGCTGGGAAGCTTCATATATGTAAGATGAAAGGAGCTTTGTTACTAATACTGTTACAGGAATCAATATTAGTATTATTTGCAAGTGTTTAAAGGCAGTAGAAATTAAAGAATCGATCAGGGGAGAAGCCTTAGCAGGGGAGCCAAGAAAATGAGGATCTGTAGGAGATCAGGAAATTATTTCCAGCTTGATGAACAAGAATGTTTTCCAGTAAGAGCAGAGAGGTTCTAGGAAGAATCTCCAGCAGCAGCCAGGGAAGCTCAACAGCTTGAGTCACTCAAATGAAGAACAGATTAGGCACGTGGGCATCCAGCAAAGGAAGGAAATGATCCTGCACCAGAAGATGACTTAATACACATTTAACCTCAGATTGCCATTGTTTTGAATGTATTCTGAGATGTTCTGAGTTAAATAAATACATATGCCTTAAAATACACTCCCTGAGGATTACATGTGGTTTTGAGAATACTACTTATTGAGGATAATCATGTTTCCTAAGAGGATTTAAAAAAAAATACCAGAGAAATCTTTCTCTTGTCTCCAATATCATTAGGGACGTTTTCTAAAAGTGCTGTCTACAAAGCACTCAGAGAAATGTAAGGAATCTTCATTATTCAGCATTATATTTATGTCAACAGCTTCCAGATTTAGTCATTTCTACACTAGCTGAGTAACATTTTGTTTGTACAAGATCAAAAAAATCCTTTAGCTGTAATCAAATCAGTGCATCACATCCTCCCAACCACCAGCACACACATCTCCAACTACAATTTCAAAACTATCACCATTATTTCTGGAGAAGAGGGGGAGAAATCAAGCTGCTTGCCTCAGCCAGGCTCACAGGCATAGCACAAACCTACCACCATCATAAAGTGCTGATGTAATTTCAGCAAGGTGTTGAAACTGCTGGAGTTTGCTGACGTCCTGCAAGCTGCCAGCTCAGTTTGATGTCACTGGCTTTCTGTCACTGACAAAAGGCAGCTGATAACATGCAGGGATTTTAGTCACAACTGTCATTAGCACCAGGCTCTCAGATGAACTGTCCCCTACAAGCAGTGTTTAAGTAATTGCATTACATCAATGCTGAACAGCTTATCCAGAATTGGCTCGGGGTTGTGTGAACTCAATTTACACGTGGCCACACCATCCCCTGGCCACCTGAATGCAAGATTTATTGCCAGCACACTGTTAACAGCTGTGCCTGTGTACTAGAGCACAGAAGTTCACAAGGCCAAGTGCAGGGTCCTTCACATGGGTCAGGGCAATTCAAGCACAGGCTAAGAACAGGCTGGGGATTGAGAGCAGCCCTGAGGAGAAGGACTCGGGGCTGTTTGTGGATGAGAGGTTGGATATGAGCTGGCCATGTGCACTGACAGCCCAGGAAGCCAAAAGTGTCCCAGGCTGCATCCAAAGCACTGTGGGCAGCAGGGGAGGGGGTGGATTCTGCCCCTCTGCCCTGTTCAGGTGAGACCCCACCTGCAGAGCTGCCTCCAGCCCCAGAGCTCACAGTATAAGGAAGATGTGGATCTGTTGGAGTGAGTCCAGAGGAGGGACATAAGGATGATCAGAGGGCTGGGGCACCTCTGCTATGGAGACAAGCTGAGAGAGTTGGGGCTGTTCAGCCTGGAGAAGGCTTCTGAGAGACCTTAGAGCCCCTTCCAGGGCCTAAAGGAGCTCCAAGAGAGCTGGAGAGGGACTTTGTACAAGGGAATGTAGTGACAGGACAAGGGGCAATGGCTTTAAACTGGAAGAGGGGAGGGTTAGATTAAATATTAGGAAGAAATTCCTCACTATGTGTGTGATAAGGCACTGGCACAGGTTGGCCAGAGAAGCTGTGGATACCTCATCCCTGGAAGTGTTTAAATTCAGGCTGGATGGAGTCCAACTATTTTCTGTGCAACTTGGTCTAGTGGAAGGATGTCCCTGCCCACAGCAGGGGGATTGGAACGAGATGCTCTTTAAGATCCCTTCCAATTTAAACCATTCTATGACTTTACAATTTCAAAAAGCTTCCCATCACTGCTGCAGATATTATTCAATTCAATTCAGTTCCTGTCTGATTCCAGCAGGAAGGAGAGATCTGCCTCTCGGCCTTTCCTTGTAATGAGCCTGTCAGCCTATCTGTGTTCACAGCATATCCAACAGAGACAGCCACGGCCACGGCTTCCCCTGTGTAAGATCCCCTTGCATTGCCAGTGCTGGCAGGGCTGAGGCAGCATCTGCAGCAGCAGAGTTTTCCAGACATTTCTAAACTGGGGATAGGTCTGAGGAGACAAGAAATGTTGTGATAAAGATGCTCTGAGGGGAAGGAGCAGGGAGAACACCAAGCTTTGCTGCTGCAATTCTTACAGACACAAATGCACTTTCTCTCTGACAAATTTTTTACCCCAGCTCCTGTGTTACAGCTGGGTTTCCATCAGCCTCCTCCCTGGCTGGGTGGCTGCTCCCACATGCAGTTCAGCTGAGGAGAATTCCCCACTCTCCTACAGACACGTTTGTCACGCTTCTATCAGGGAAATCCTTGAGAGAGACTCCCAGGATCCAAACTGAAGCAGCAATTCAGTCCCAGTTTGCCTGGCCTCCGCTCAGGGGATGAGTGTGAACAGGAGTTTGCCCAGAGCTCTGTAGCTGGTGGGTAACACTGCTCCTCACAGAACATCAATTTGCATGGGATGTTAGGCAGGGCAAGGACCTTGTCAAGAAGCTCCTGCTCAGATGGCAGGGACAGCCTGGAGGTCCATCCAGGCAAGCAGCTGAGCATGGAAAAGGGCAAACATTCCATGAGAATTGCCCTGGCCTCTCTTCCAGCCTCCCAGATAACTGAGGCTCAGGGAACTCTGCGTCAGAGCTGACATCCCTGCAATTACCCAAATGGACATGGTCTTAAAGGGCAATCCTCTCCTTAAGATTAATTTAATCATCTGAAGAACAGCATGGAGATGAGTCAGGGGAGGTTTAGGCTGGGTATCAGAAGGCTTTTCAGCCAGAGGGTGGCTGGGCACTGGAATAAGCTTCACAGGGAAGTTGTCACAGACCCAAGCCTGCCAGAGTTCAAGGAGCACTTGGACAACATTCTCAGGCACATGGTGGGATTCTTGAGATGTTTTGTGGGGTCAGGAGATGGACCCTGTCACCCTGATGGGTGCCTTCCAACTCAGCATATTCTATGGTTCTATGAGAAGAGGATGAAATTGTTGAGCACTTGAAAGACTGGTTTTGATTTAGGAACCAAAATTTGTTTTAATACAGACGTCAGTTTACAAATATGACAGTTCTGTTTGTCCAGATGCTTTTTAAATAACATGCTGCCATGCAAATAACCTGAAATTTCAAAAGCTCTCACAGCCATAACAAATTCAGACAGAAGAGCAAGGCATTAGAAACCTTCAGAGTTAGTCATGAAAAGCAAATATTGAGGGTGCAGGCAGCAAAGTGAGAATGTGCTTCATACAAGCATTTTTAATAGAGACCATAATTTGCAAAGAATTTGGATAAACAAGGTTGGATTTCCACATGGAACTGTGGTGGAGGAAACTGAAGGGCAAGATCTAAAATTAGTCCTATGTCTCTTTTTGTGTTTTGTTTAATGAAGCACCTGGAGCAATTTCCCAGCCATGGACAAGAAATGTCACTGACAAAGTATCTCTGAATTCCATGCTTTCTCAAGCATCCAAAGAGACAAATTTTTTAAACTGCATTCAAAGAAAAGGAAAGTAGTGAAAAAACAAAATAAAGACACACAATGTTAAAAAGCCCTACTCAAGCAAAAAATCTCAACTAAACAGAGAAAGCAGAGAAGAGCCTAGATTCCTTTTCTCCAGCACTCATTTGTTGGCAGATTCTGCATGATCAAAAACGAAAAACATTAAATTTAGTCTTTATTATTAATACCTGAGCTGATTGTTACTTCTTATTCTTCAAGAGATCCTTGGCAGAGTAATATTTCAATCCACTTATTTGGAAGTTACAGAATGGAAGTCTTACTGCATATTTAGATGGAAAACACCAGAAAAAAAAATATTGACAAATCTCAGGTAGATTTCTACCCAATATTATATAAGCTTCTTTTTCTGTGGCCGAGGACAGGGCTTCTTTAAATCTGAAAGTTATGTGAAATCCTCAGCCAGGACACCAACACAGGGACAGCAGCTGATGGAGGAAACTAAAGCTGCCTATTTTGCCCAAGATGGGAACAGCTGCTCTGCTAACAAATGGTGCTCCACAAGAGCAGAACTCTACTGATCCCACAAGCTGCTCCACAGACAGAAATCTGAGTCATCATTCATGTGCTTCATGCTGGCACCAGGCTGGGAAGGTGGAGGCAGGGACAGCTGATACCTACACAGAGGATTCAGTGATCAGAGTTGGTTATTAAAGGGTGCCCATCTTCTAGAAAGTTCTAAAAAAGCAGAAAAAAAAAAAAAAAAAAAGGAAGAAAAGGACAGCCCACCTCATGAAGTGTTTAAAGTAAACTCCTGCATTAGTCAAACATTTGGTTGTCTCTTATCACCAGTAGAGCCTCCAGCAGAAAGAGCTATTAAGAATTCTTGTTAGTGAACATGAAGTCACACCAGCTCATCCAAGTTTCCCAAAGGGAGCAGAACAGTTTGCTGTAAACATTCTTACTCCTTACTTAGGTACTTTGGAACTTTTATTAGATTTTTTTCCCCTTCTTTCTCTTCCAATCAGTGTATTCAACACCAAGGCACATTTCTGTATCTTCAAAAATGCTGTAAGACAGCTTGAACCCTCTTTGCTTCAGATACAACAAAGGGAAATAAAGACAATCAAGTCAATTATTTCCTCTCTTCATTTAATGGAAAGGCCATTCTTCTTCAGGGAACAAGGATGGGCACAGACTGAGAACTCTCAGGGAATTTGAGGGATTTATCAACTGTATACAAGGCAGTGGGAGAAAGATGGGCCTGATGTACAGGCTGAGGTCAGGGGCACTTGTAGAATGACAATGGAAAAGCAAATAGGATGATTCTCTGAAAATAAAAAAAAAGTAAATCAGAGCATGATTTCTGGGGCCTCTCTTAATGGGAATGGTGATAAAAGCATGCAAAACTGGGAAGCTGAGTCATGTCATAAGCCTTAATCAAAACAGGCTTTGAAGAAGCTTCCTGCAGGCAGGCAGCAGGTCCAGGATACTCTGCCAGCACAGGGTGGTGCTCTACTCTCCCGCATGGAAAAAACAGGACCTTACACTGTAGCAGCTCCAGGTGTTCAGGAGCTGAATCTTGGCTAGCAGAACCTGAGGATGCTGGTCAGGGAAACAGGAGAGGAGCAAGAGTGGGAGGAAGCTGCTGAATTTTCCAAGTAGAGACATTTAGGAATAGATTAAATGTTGGAAAACTACGGAGAACTCACACAAAATGATGGGAACAAGACTGGGTCTTGGATCTGACCCCTCAGCTGATATCCAAAGCAGTCAGCTCTCTCCTGACAGCAAGCAGACTTCCTCCAAAGTCAGGGATCTGAACCTGCAGAGCTGTTTTATCTGAGAATCTTCCTCCCTTGCTGTAACTGGAGAAGTTTATTATCAAAAAGTCAAGGAATTGGCCATGATCATCCTTATTTCTACAACCAGCCATAAACAATTAGCACTTCCAAACTGCAGAATAGCCCTTCCATTCTTATTTCCATTAGTAGCTGCAAATTAATTATAAATGCTTCCCATTTCATCCTCTTACCTGACCTAGGAGCCTTTTTCAGAAAACAGACTGCATCAAATTATTATCTTTTTTGTTTTATCACAACAATTGGAAGGGCATATTTGGGAACTTACAGCAGACAGGATTGAGGGTGTTTTGAGTTGGTATTTTTTGCTAGAACAGCTTATGTGTATATTAGCCAAAAGAAATTAAAAGGAAAATCTGGACTAAGACATGTAAAATTTCAAAGCACAGCTGAACAAAAGACCATGTATTTGATGTTCCCTTAGGATCCCATTTTTATCAAAATATATTAAAAACCCCTATAGAAATGGTGTTTTCCCTTACAAGGATTACTTAATTTCCTGAGACCTTGGAAGAGAGAGCCTGTGGCATTTCACAGCAGGAAATTATTTAATGAAAAGCTTGAGCAGCTACATTTTCTGTAAAATAGTTAAGGGAACCATGAGCTATACAAATAGCTCTCAGTTTACCAACCCCAACCAAAGCTTTTTCAAAAATTCATCATCAAAATAAAAAATAAAATCTGGAAAAAGCAGACGCACTCTCTCTCTCATTTCAGCTGCTCCAGGTATTTACCAGTCGTACTTTAGCAACGTTTCAGCAGCACAGAGGGATAATTAACCTCCCCAGTCCTGTCTGCACACCAAAATCTCCTCATAAATCTCGAGCAAGCCCAGGCAGGGCAGTGTCACAGCTCTGTCCCCCTGCTGTCCCTCACGAGCTGTGCACGCAGCTGCCAGCCCAGCCGAACGCACACTGGCAACGTCAATCCCTGCTGGCTCCTGCACAGGGATTTGAAGCCTCCCAAAGAGCAGAGCCTTGATGTCACTCATGTACCTGACAGTGACAACACAAGTCCTTGACGTCCTTGGAGTCCTGCACTGGCCAAAGGCATAGCTGGGAATAGCTCTCCAGCCCTGGAGCCCTAAATCCTCTTAGAGCACAAGGCTTCTCTTCAGAGACACTTTTGCAATGGCTCAGTGAAGTTACAGAGCTGGCTTCTCTGCCCTAAATGTGTACATTTTCCTTTGTTAATGGTAGTGAACTGGTATGTATGTTCCCCTTAAGGTTTATTTTAAACTTGGTATGTGAAAACACAAGTGGCTTTTCTAAAACCACTTTATGAAATTTCTCCATTCCCTGTTCTTAAATCCACCCTTAAAATTTACATTAATGAAATACTGCATACAGTGCCAAAAATTTGATGGGAAATGCACATCTTCTCCCTCCAGCTCATTTTGTTTACTTTTGTTGCCCTTTTTTTGTTTACTTTTATTCTGTCAAAAGCTAATCAGGTTACAGATACAAATTTCTGGCTTGTTATTTGCAACACCTATTGCAAATCTACAAAATCCTGAAAGTCACAGTTTACAAGGCTCTTAGAGCAACTTACCATTCAACAGCCACCAAAGCAGGGGAATAAAACCTGGACTTTCACTGATGTACTTCAAGCCTTTCAAGTTGATACTCACATTGTAAAGTGACATTAGCATTAGCCTAGAATTGAAAGAAAAAAGATGTGAGGGCCTTTGATTTCTCTGCATGCTTCAGCATCTTTTGCCATTTGTGCCAAGCATGTACCAATGCAGAAGCCTGCGTTAATAATCTGTATTTTGGTAACAGAAATAAATCTCAAATTATGTATAAGCAATGTTGTGCAAACCTTTGTTTCTACTCTTAAATCACATATTCCAAACACATGGAAAAGATTAAGAAGGTCTCAGGGAGGGGCTGGAATGTTCTCTGTTCTGGAGCCAGCTTGGCTACTGCTCCCTCTCATGCCTGAGATAAACCTGTGTGTCACTGCACTGCCACCATGCCCAAACAAAAGAGAAATTATAATTCCAAATGGACTTCACACCTCACATCGATTCTCAAACAAGGGCTCATGGCTTAAGCTCCTATGCCACCAGCAGTCTTTTGGACACCTTCAGAAAGCAGAAAAGGCAGTGGCCCACTGCAGGCTAAACTGAGTTTTAAGAGCTGTCATTTATGTGCTCTGAGTTTGATCACCTCAATTATTAAGGAGGAGAAAGAAGGAAGAGCAGATTTATTAAATCTACAGCACCAGTGGCCACTGCCAAGCAGGGAGAGGTGCTCTGGATCTGAAATTGCAGCTGGTAAAGCCCATACTTTGCTTTTTACCAGCCCCTGCAGCTCTGGGCTTCCAGAACAAGCCCTGACAAAAGAGCACAGCACTCCCTATAATCAGCCAGAATGGAAATGATCAATAAACCATCATCTTATAATGGCAATGTTAACATTTCTTGAGAATGTCTTTCACCCTTAATCTGTTTGACATTTGCAGTTAGAAATAAACTGACGTAAAAAGGCACTGCTGTGTTTGTATTTTTATTTCACTTGTTTGCTTTGAGCAGACAAAAGGGACTGGTGGTGGTGATCCAGGGAAGTGCTGAGGTTTCTGGAGTGCTGAAACACCCCACAAGCCAATGCAGTGGCATATTAATATGTAACAGCATATTTAATTAACACTCACCTAGGCACAACAGAGAAGCATTTCTAGGCCTTTATAACCAAATTCACCTCCAGTACCAGCACATTTTAATAAGTAATTTTTGCAATAATTGCAAAAGTGCTTATTGAAGCAAACCTGACACAAATGGTTACTGGATAAACAATATTTTCTGGTTTTTTGTTTTTTTTTTTTAATGTGGTGTGAGTCTAAATTATGCATTTCATAATCTTCCTACTTAGACAAGCCAAATTTAATTAACATCTTGTACTACTGTATCTGTCAATGCTTTCTTTAAAATATAGAACTAAAGGCACAGCTAAAGCCCTTTCTTGTCTAGTTAATACATGGGATTAGTATATAAAATGTAC
Organism: Horornis vulcanius; assembly: GCA_013401035.1. Taxonomy (NCBI): domain Eukaryota; kingdom Metazoa; phylum Chordata; class Aves; order Passeriformes; family Scotocercidae; genus Horornis; species Horornis vulcanius. The sequence goes on from VZUA01004151.1 coordinate 13,678, forward strand.
TATTATGTTTAAATATGTCTCTTTACTGGCGAATTTCAACTGCCACAAAAGCAAAGTTGAATAATCTCAGCTATTTAATTATAGCTACAAACAATTATGTAGATGTTTACTGACTGTGTAACAATTACAAACATTGAACAAACCCTACACCAATGAGAAGAAAACCTAAAGTCTTTCACATTTGTTATTTCAGAAAGGCAAGGACACCCCTGAGATTTCAGTCTCAGCACTCAGGTTGATGCCTGGGATATATTTATTCCATACTCACAGACTACAGTGGATATCACAGCAGTTTTGGAGTAAGTGACAGGTTCTCCCTGTAATTTTTTTGTTTATATATTCATCCAAATAGAACACAAGATTGCTAGAACTAGAAAAGAGAACTCCTCTTTTAATCAGCTTACCCTGATACTGCTGTGTGTAGAATTGGACTCACAGTTTCCCCTGATCTGTCACACAGCAATGAAAAATATTTTTGAAAATAAAAGCTAGAAAATAATTGTAAAACCTCAGAAGTAATCAAAAGACAACCACAAAATTTAAAATTAAAAGCCAATTTTTTTCTTCAGCTGATTGGATTATAAATTGATGTCCTCCCATGTAACACCATGGTGATGCCTTAAGAAAAAAACACTGCATTTCCAGAATAATGGAGAGACATTTTCATCTGTGAGGTGTAGTTTTAAAAATGCATCTATCTGTATGATTATGTACATAAATGTATGTGTAAACATTATTTATGATGACTCCAAAGTCCATCTTCAACTAACTTTGAAATTGCACTAGAATTTATGGCAACCTTGTCACACAGTTGTCTTTCATTTTGTCCTGGCTTATGTTCCCTATGGGAGGAGAAAAGGGAGTTTTTCTGACACATCTGCTTATGAAAATGCTGATAAGGTTAGCCAGCAGGTAAAAAAACCTTACATGCAAAGCTCAGTTTAAAAACAAATCAACCAACCCCCACAAAACCCTTCTTCTCTGGGCTGGGAAATTGTAAAACTCCCCAAAAGGATAAGAAAAAAATCTAATGTTAGTTAGTAGCAAGTTTTCTGAAGAGTGACAAGACACATACAGAGCTCATAAAAAAAGGACTTTTTTCTGGTTTTTTGATTATGGACACGAAAGACAAACACAGGGAAACATTTTGCACTAAAACATTTGAACAAATCAGGCTCCCTCATTCTCTGACAAGGCCATGAAGAAATGCCCTTGCTGGCATTTGCTCTAATGTCAGAAACAGCATTTTTTTTTTAATCCAATGGCAAGTTCAGAGTAAGGAAAAAAAAAAGAGTTGGTTCTGTGGGATATCAGAAAATATCATCACTGCACTGCATTCAAGTTTTTGTAACATATGCTTAATATTTCTCATTTATCAACCACCTTGAGCAACCTCTTATCCAAGCTTCCCTCCATTTGTTAGCCTACAAAGCTGGCCCCTGTTGAATTCCTTGTCACTTCACAGGATTGTTCTATGTGTATTTTACCAGCAGTGCTGTATTGGCAGCCAAGTTTACAATATCATGGCTAATTCTTCTGCAAATTTTGAAGTATAATAGCAAGCAACCTAAGATATAAACTCAAAAGAAAGGTGCTCAAATCCAATTACATTAATACAATATGAAATTATCCAAAATAGTTTCTCTGGATGCATAGACACATATCCACCTGAAATTCAGAGTGTGTGTGTAGGAACATCTTCCCTCCTCCTCTGAAAGTCCTCTTTTTATTTTCATCCCATTTACAGATTCTGAAACAGTATGGATCCTCTTCTCAGGGTTGTTTTTTGGATTTGTTTGGTTGGTTGGTTGGTTTGTTTTTTATACATATGAAGGCACAAATTACCTTTTCTTTCATAAACTGAGATTCTCATACAATTCTTTCAGTTGGGATGTTATCAAAAAAACCCTAACACTCACCTTTAAGCTCAACACTTGGGAAACAGAGTAAATAACTGATTTCAAATCATCAAGTCACTATCTACAGCAAAGGCTGTTCAGCTTTTCTCTCACCACTCTACAGGGAAAGGAAAACACCTTCAGAGGGCAACTTGCTCCCCCTCACATGAGGAATCACCTGACAGCACCATCTCCTCCCAGTGACTGTGGGAAGGAGCCCAGTCAGACAGCAAATCCTTGACATCCCCCTCTCTGACAGCTGAGGTTAGGCAAGATAAAACCTCTCCAAAGTGCAGACTGAGCCTGATTTCATGACTATCACATCCAACCTGCCTAAATGTGTGCCTGGATGTGGTCAGGTTACTGTAGCTGACAGGGCTGCTGTTTGTCAGCTGAGCTGGGACAGCTGCCTGGGGTATGAATTGTTTGTGGATTTATGAAAAAAACACCACAGTGGCTCAAACCCTTCATGAACAAAGGAACCAGGTGTCCAGGACCAGTGCTCACAATTCAGCAGATGAGCCACTTGTTAAGCCACAGTAATTTGCTCAATCAAGGCCATATATCCTCAGCTTGTAAGGTCTTGGGGAAAAAGGCAAAGACAATTGTTTATTTCATCTCTCCATCAGCTGAAAAGCACTTTTGCAGTAGCTGAAGTGTGCAACAGGGCCTTGCCTTTAAAGCTGTATTGCAAGGTCACTTTACAGGCATTGCATCTTACAAACTGAAGTGTGTGGAGAGTCTGGCTGCTAAAGAGCTTAAAATGATTTAATTTTTGCTCTTAGCAGATCCATAACTCACTTTCTTCACTAAGGACATTTTACACTTCATATTAGAAAGGAACAAAAATGTGTTCACATTTCCCACATCTTCTCTGTTGTAAAACCTGACCTCACACCTTCCCTATTCACACCAAACTCATGACCCCTCCCAAGCTAGAAGAGGGCACCCCTGCTCACCTTTACAATTTTATGGTGCTTAGAAGATTCCCAAGAGACACAAAACCTGGATAAAGATTTGTAGTCAGCCCTAGTATAACCGCAAGGAATGCTACTGGGAAAAGAGCTTCCAAAAATTGTTTCCTCTCCAGGAAAGGAATAATGGGAGAGTGGGAAATCTGCTGTCATCACTTGAGCTGCACTGGAAGATAATGAATCTCATTTGAAAGGGGTAAAAAAAGTCAACATACACTTTGAATTTGTTACAGAGTCCTGGCTTCATGTCTCCCAGGAGATGCATCATCGTGTCCAGTAATTCCCGACTGGAACTGACCAGGAACTCACGGCCACAGGCCAGCGCAGCCACATCTGTGGGAAGGCACACAACATCACCAAAAAGCATGCTTCAAACAAAACTTTATGCTAATTATCAGGACCCCTAAAAATATAGGTCAGCTGTGAAGAATGAACTATGGCAGTGATATAAACTCCAGATTATATTTTCCTATGTAGCAAATATTGAACAACAAGCACTGGTCAAGCTCCTTCAATATTCTGCATTGGTAACCAAAGCATTTATTCAGGATGCACAGTGACCCAAGAGCAACACAGTAAATGGTGAAACAAAAGGCTGTATTCATCCACAGGTAATGTGTGACTGAAACAAAGCTGATCCTTATGGGCTCCACTTCAAATGAACAGGATTGCAGAGTTTTACAACTACTCAATTCAATATACTTGGCACATCACACAACCAAAACTCTTAGAAACATGTACTCAAAAGGGTGGTTTTTTTCTGCTTCTCTACAAGTGTGGCATTATTCAAGCACAGACCAAAAGAAAAAATTATTTCCAAAGGCTACTGTTCCNATGCCTCACAGCCTCCCAAACCAAGCACAGTCATTCTACAACAGATATTTGGCTTTTTACTTATCTTCTGGCCCTAAAAAAATACTTAGTATGGAAGTCAGGTTTATAATCTTCTACTTCCCTTATACAGTGAAAGTGTGGTGTATCTGAAGTAACAAAATTTTTAAGTACTTTCAAAATCCTTAGTCCTTGCCTTACGCTGGGGCTGATCTACTCACAGCATCAGCAATTTGTCATCTTGTTGGCATCACTGGTGATTCACAAAGCTAATTGCTCAGTGTGCACTGATGTGAGCATACAAGACTGGTACAATGGTCCTTGTTTCATTCCAGACTGAGAGATGGAATAAGGAATTTCAGAATTCAATGGCTCTCACCTGTCTAATCCTTAACAATGTCACAGGCAGCACAGNTTATACCTGCCCCCTAACTCAGTACAGTGACATAATGCATCACATAATAATTTTATTATTTTATCTTTATTGACATCCCAACAGCTAAAAATCCCACATTCAGAAAAGCTGTTCATTCAAGATTCACTTATTTATACCAATATCCACTGTTTTTTCTATCTTGCATCATGTCTTTAGTGTAATTTTGAGAGTTACACTTTCACAGAAATTCAGATGATGCATCAGCTTTATGCCTCACAGCCTCCCAAACCAAGCACAGTCATTCTACAACAGATATGTG
>VZUA01004155.1:2507-23265 GCA_013401035.1 Horornis vulcanius
TTGTTATGAGAAAAATATTGTTTATTTAGAAATGTTATGGTTATTTACAGGAACTGTTCTTGAAAGAAAAGAAAATCAGCCACTGACAGGCTGAAAACCTTACAGACTCAGAAATATCAGGCTCACATGTGATCCTCTTTATTATCATCTATACTGATCTGAATAATGGGAAGAGTGTAATTTCAGCAGGTTTGCTCATAACACAAGACTGACACACCAGTGAGTCATGCTGCAATCCAGAGGGACTTCAACAGGCTGGAGAAATAGGTGGACAGCAACTCATCAGGTTCAATAAGGGGAGGTAAAACTTCCTGCATCAGGATGTGCTGGGAACCATCCAGCTCGAAAACAGCTTTGCAGAAAAGGACCTCAGCATCCTGGTGGACCATTCAGAAGACTACAAAAATCTGCAGTGTGTGATGCTGTCTGTTCCATACTTCAACATACCTGAGTTAGTCTTTTCCTGTATTGTCACACACATTTCTTGACATAACTTCATGACTCTAAAACTGCTATTTGAGTTATTTAAAAGTTATTGAAATCTCACTCTGCTCTAAGTGTTTTAAAATAAGCACATATTTTTCTTTGATCATGAATCTACTTGTATGTCTACAGGGGACAGACTAAGCTTATGATGTACATTTACTATTAATACCCTTTGGGAAACAACACATATGACATTGTCTCAGTTTGAAGTCAAAAATATCTACCAAATGCAGTCAGACTTCTTTTCTTTTTCCCTCATTTCTGTCTTTTCTTCAGTATATTTTTGCAATCAGTCACATGTTCCTTAAAGAACTCAGGGTGCAGAATTTCTATTTAAACACATCTCCTGTGATCCTGTCAAGTTCAGCCTCACTTTTGTTTGGTACAGCTCATTAGGGATACCAGAAAAGTTCAAGTCCTAGGAATACAAATGCAAGAAAGTAAACTATCTTCCAGTTATCTGAAATTATTAATTTGTTTCAATATGCCAAATGCTTCCATGAAGAATCGTTCACTTCTATTATTTGGTATCATGCTGCATGTACAGTCTAATGCTTTAAGTAATTCATTGCAACAATTTCCAAGTCATATCCAAGGCTGCCTCACAGTAGCTCTCACTGATAGCTTGTATATAACAGTAAGGTCATGCAGGCACCCAGCTGTCACTTTCTCATTACTTATTTGTCACAGGAAATATGCACAAAACATCAGGATCGTAAAACTCTCAGACAGAGTATACTTATTTGTATGTCCCATGAGGAAAAGAAAAGTATATTTTCTGAACAGTAGAAGTGTCTTATGAAAATCAGAAACATATAAAGATCAACAAAACAAATACTTATTTTTAAATAATAACATTAAGTTCCTAAGTGAAGCATATACCGAAAAATCTGTTAAGAAAAAGAAGATAATTCCTTGGTGTATATCAGTGTATTACCTGTCTAATTTTTAGAACTGCTGAAGCATGTCCTATTTCAAATGCAATTGCAACAGAACAGTTGTGATATCAGACATCATACATTTCCTATAGCAATTATTTTTTCAGCATTTGTAATGCCACACATTACCACAAAAGTATTTATGAGAATTAAAGCATTATGGGTTTTTGAAATAATTGTATTTTACAGATATGAAGCCTCAGTGTACTTTCATATTAGATAAAGACAGCTAAAGGCATGTTTTCTCTCTTATTCCCGGTGTGCATACAGGCATTATTGCAAGCATGCTGAAGTTTTGTGGAGACTTAGGAAAACACGTCAAGATGAGTCTCCTTCCTGGTTCTGAATTTGGGCTTGTCTCTTTTTCTTGTTCAGTATTTTGGCTTCTTTAGTAAAGTGTTCAGCAGTTCACAGGTTTGGGGGTTTTTTTATTATCTTATTTGCCATTTGGGACCACAATGGTCCACAAAACTTGTAGTGGAAAAATGGAATTTAAGCAAACATCCTTTTGCCTTCCAGTACATACATACCTAGATTTCTAAAGCACAGACTGGCCTTTATAAGTAGAATAGCTGTCTGTTAGCTTTTCCCCTTCCTCATCTCTTCTCTCATGAGTCCTTTCTCATGCTTTCCAGATATCTCTTCTTAGATTTTTCCTATCTTTTAGTTCAGCAGGTAGATGTCTTGACTACCAGTTATCACAACAAATTACATATGATCCTGATGAAGCTAGTAAAAGTTGAACAATAAGTTCCCTGGAGTCAGCATGTCAGTTAATGTCTTGATGTTATTAAAAAAAAACCAACAAAACAAAACAGAACAAAAACAAACAAACAAACCAACAACAAAAAACAAAAACAAAAAAAAGAACAAAAAAAACCCAAAAAAAACCCCCCAAAAACCCAAAAAAAACCCCAAAAAAACCCCCACCAAACAAAAAACCCCTTGGTTTTCTTTCTTCACTTTAAGTGACACAGCCAAGTACAAAAGAGCATAAAAGAGAAACTAATAGTATGTTTTCTTCAGCACCCTTGTGGCTAAATGGAAGTATTGCCTCTACCTTGCAGTTTGGGAAATACACGCTCATAGATTTGTACAAGAAATTGATTTTTAGGGAAAGGCTTTGTGATTGAACCAAAGGCTGGTACACTTTCTGAGGTCCTGTAAGATAGTGCTCTCCCCTCAGTTTCAGTGCTAACACTTCACATTCCCTCTTTGGGCTCAGCATATAAGCAGTTACTAATTTTGCCATCAGTTGTCCATCTTTCAAGACCATTTGTGTCAAATGACTGCACCAAAGTACATTACACAAATTGTCTTCCCTTATCTTCACATTACTGTTGACTAAGAACAAGAAAATTATTGGAGAACCAGCTCATGTGGTCTCACAGCATGCTACTGAGCTTTCACTGCTCCAGAAGTAATGATCATAAGTTCTCTGGTAATTCTTCTTGCCTTTCTCTGAATGATGTCCTTCGGCAACAAGACGCAAACTCAAATTAGATGTAAGTGCTTTCTCAGTCCCCTCTGATTGCCAGCTGATAATGCTTTTTGCTTCTGTTTGTTTGTTTTAGAGAGAAACAGGAAGGTTGAACATGGCATGAGGAATTTTTAACCATGATCTAAAAATAATCTACTCTCTTTTCAGTAAACATCCAATAATCAGTTTGGAAGCAAAAAGCAGCGAAGTATCTATGAGAATCAAACTTGTTTTCTAGTCTTTTAAATTTTCTAAAGTTTAATATCCAACAGACCATATGAAAGCAAGCTTTAATCATAGCTCAGGAAAACAGCACAATGGCACAAGGACATGATGGTACAATGGCACAATGGCAATGACATGGCACATTTCAGGCCTCATAATCATCATTAAGTGATGAAGTAATGCAAGCTTGTCATGAAGTTCCAAGCTTCATGGTGCTTAGGGCTGCCTTAGGCCTACAGCATGGTGACCATTGTGCAAGTTGGATATGAGTAATGGGCTTTTATGTTGACATATTTGAAAGGTTTGATTAACATCTGTTTTGTTACTAGAAGAGCTACCAAAAAGACAAGGACTACTGTCTATACAAGTGGATATACTCTGTATCAAGCAAGGTGGAAGCTTCATCCTAATTTTCATCTAAGGCAAATGTAATTTAATTGTTGTCAATGTTGTGGTTTGACACAGCTTGGTTTTTATTTAAGGCAAAAATCCATCAGCCACAAATTGATTTTTCCCTGTAAGGAACACCATAGCTTCCTTTGAAGTGATTTTTCCCTGTAAGGAACATTACAGCTTCCTTCGTGCCTGACAGAGCCAATAGCTAGCTAGTTCTGAATATTGATACTTTGTTAAACCAATTAAAGAAGCTGGACATGCCTCTATAAATCATATTTAAGAGAGGAGAAAACAGCAAAAAGTTATCTTTTACTTCCTACTTTCTGGAAAAGAGTAGAAGCCTTTTGCCATCCCTTCCTGGTAAGGCAGGCCTGTGGCAGCCCGTGCAGGCTGGCTGCCAGGACGGGGTGGGGAAGGAAAGCCCGGGAAGGAAAGCCCGAGGTGCAGTGCGGGCTGCTGGAGCCTGGCATTGCTGGGCTTCGCGCTGCAGTCGGTGGGCAGGGCCAGCCCCCGGAGCAGGCTGGGCCCCATTCCACAACCAGCCCAGCCATCCTGCTGGGGGCTGCTCCAGAGGCAGCTGAGAACAAAGGCAGCTCTGCAGACTTCACTGTGGAGGTGGCCCTGTGGCTGGAGATGAAAGCAGCCGGGGCCAAAAACCAGCCATGCAGCCAGAGTGGTCACTGCCATCCTAGCCCACTTAGTGAGAAACTTTGCATGCCTGTCTGTTACCCCTTGCAGTGCTGAAACCTTCCACTTGGAAACACAATAAATATGTAAACATCAATCTTCTCCCAAATCGACAGTCTTCTCCTAAATTGCCAAAGAGTCAGAAAAAGAGAGGTGAAGGCATGTGAGGAGAACAACATGGAGACAGCCAAGGTCAGTGAAGAAGGTTGAGCCTTCCCCCCAGAGGGAAGGGAATGAGGAGATGCCCCTTTCTTGAGCTGAAATTCTTGTGTAATGTGAGGACATGATCCATCAAATTATCTCCCTATAACTCATGAGATGCATGGGGGGATGGAGCGTTCAAACCGCAGTCTATGAGCAAAGACACCCATGCTGAATTAGCTGTAATCTGATGAGAACCTTGAACAGAGAGGGAAGAAAACCCTTGCCCCAGGGATAGAAGAAGAAAACTTATACTCCTAGAGATAGAAGAAAAGATCCTTTGCTTCTATACTAGAATAGTTTATCCTTAAAATTGTGCCTCATAAGCTGAGATGACCTTCAAAAACAGATGTGGGAAAAACTGTTTTTGAGAGCTATGTCTAAGTCACTGGGAGGGACTTTCACATTGTGGACAGATTTCCTTTTCCTGGGTGAACTGGCTTGCTGTGAAATTAAAGCCAGAAGAGAACTCTTTCTTGTGGAAAAGTCTCCATGGCATGGCAGGAGAGGCTCCTCTCCCTTAGCTAACTGATGAAAAGATTTATTTTGAAGTGGTACACTGACTGACAATCCCAGGTATTTTCTCTTTACGTTGTTTGTGGAAAAGGGAAGTGGAGTTGGGAGAAGGAAAAGTGTTCTAAAGGTTTATTCTGAACATTATTCTTCTTTTAGTTCTGTTAATAAAACTTTCTTTGCACCCTTTAAAGTTTTGAACCTGGTTTGTTCTTTTTCTAATCCTTATCTCACAGAGGAAAATGAGTAGATAATTTTAGTGGGTGCACTAGCATTTGGCCAGTGCTCAATCCACTACATTAATTGGTGCTGTGATTCACATGGCAAACCAAACCCACTACATTAATTCATGTTTCGGCTCGGATTTCAAACTGAAACTGCTGCAGTCAGGTGTCACTATAGGACATGCAGTAAACACACACACACTGCCAGGTCAGAAAAGGAAGAAAAGGCAAAGTTTATTTTTTTACTTCAGTTTATATAGATTTTGGACAATGACCATGGGTTGGAGGATGAGGTTGCCACCTCTCCAACCACACTGGTCAAACTAGAAGTCCATCAAGTTTCTCCTCCCCAAAAGAGGAATGTTAACAAGAGAATATTAGATAAACATTCTTTTGTTTACATGAAAGTGTGTGAGAAACTGATAATCTGACTCCAAATATGTAAACATTTCAAAAAGCTGAAAAGAATTGTAAAAAACCAGGGTGACAGTCAGGAACATTTTGTCAGGTGCAAGTAGAGACAGAATATAGCCCAAGTCACAGCTTGACAATTGAAATATTGCTGGGTAGAAGTTAACAATTAGAAAGTAAAATTTTAAGTACAATTGAGAAAATAGTTTAAAGATATGCTTTTGTATTTTGATGAAGTTATGAGTATATTTATGGCAATTTTTTATTAATCAGTATCTTCTTCTGGTTAGATTAATTAAGCTAAATCCATTTTATAGACAGCACATGGGAGTGACAGGTGCGTGAAATCAAGCTTTAGTCGACTTTAGCTCTGTTTCTGGCACTGACATTACCATTCCAAGTGACAAGAGAGAGACCTATAAGAATGCAGGAGTGAAATGTCTTAACTGAGTTTTTTGTCATATAAAAATCTTAGAGGAAAGTTTTGCTTTAGGCTATTTTCAACTACTCATGATCTTATTATTCCAAAATATAAGAAATACCTATGTCTAAAACCAAATTAAAAATACAGTGAGTAGGTCATCTTGTTTCTAGTAGTCTCCAAGTTTCTCATCTCTATCAACTGCATAACTATAAAAATAGCTACTTTTATGTTTTCCTATGGCTGCACATGAAAACCTGAAAAAAAATCCATTTTGAGTTCTGATTTTCTGCAGTTGATAGCCCAAATACTTGTGGGAAATAAAAAAATAAACAATAGAAACCTGAGATTTTTTTTCCCCTGAGAACTAACATAAAATCATGGATTTTAAGTTAAGATAAAATCATAGATTTTAAGTCATGGAGGATAGAGGGAAGAAATCATCTATTTCCTTTATTTCCTCAATGATACTTTCTTCTCTAGACCAAACTTGAGAACTTCAAAATGGACTTTTAACAAGACTAAGTGGAACACCTATATAAAATATACATAAAACGAAAAATATTTTTTTTTCTTTGTTTTCAGAGATGTTGCAGGTCAAAAAGTACCTAATAACATCTACCAAATACTAATGTTAAATACAAATCTTTCACTTTGTGACCTGATTTCCAAATAACCTTGAAGACATATATCAAAGAATCACAGAATTAGCTGAGTTGAAAGGGACTAACAAGGATCACTGAGTCCAGCTCCTGGCTGTGCACACCACATCCCCAAGAGTCACCTCATGTTCCTCAGAGTATTGCCCAAACACATCTCAAGCTCTGTCAGGCTGGAGCTGTGACCACTTTCCAGGGGAACCTGTTCCAGTGCCAAAACACTCTGTGGGTGAAGAACCTTTTTTCTTATATCTGACTTATCCTCCCCTGACCCAGCTTCAGACCATTCCCTCGGGTCCTGTCTTGGCTGATCACAGAGAAGAGATCAGTGCCTGCCCCTCCTCTTTCATTCATGAGGAAGCTGTAACTGCAATGAGGTCTCTCCTCAGTGTCCTCTTCTCCAGCCTGAATGGACCAAGTTACCTCAGCCTTATATGGCTTCCCCTCAAGCCTTTTCTCCATCTCATGGCCCTCGTTTGGACACTCTCCAATACCTTAAGGTCTTTCTTATATTGTGATGAACTAAACTGCTTACAATATTCCAGGTGAGGCCACACATTTACACTGCATATGTTATGAAGGAGTTATTAGGCTAAATAATACCACCAACCTGTTTTATGATTACATCCATGCTATATATTGATAGTAGCATTACAGCTGCTAGGGAGCTGTTATGATGTCAGTGCAATAAAATTGGGATTTCGTTGGCTCATCATTTTAATGTGAAGCATTTTTTCTGGGCATAATCCTTTCAAGAAAAACAAGTGGCCATTCTTGCATAATTTTCTTTGAATGGGAATAAGGGAAAAAATATGGCTAAGTCCTCTAAGGAAGAAAAATGGGGTTACTGTGTGGAAGAAATACAAAACAAGTTCCTTGGCAACAGGTAATACCTCTTTTGAAGAACCCACCACAGCCCTGGTATTCCCAGAGAAGGTTTAACTTTTATGATTTTTGATGGTCGTAAAGTTTTGCTTATGCTCTCTTTTGCAATATTGTCTACAATGCAAGACTATTTAGTAATGATGAAAATTCATATATTTATATACATACATCCTTACATATGTATCCATAAATGTACATAGAGGCAGTTTCTTTTATTACTGTTACTTTATACTGAATTTTTTACACAAAAATAAGATTGTAAAAATTCTGTTAATATGAACCCTATTTTTTCTTCCATGAAACCTGTGGGCAAATTTATATATATTTTTAATCTTTTTTGTTGCACTTCAGCATTCTCTACCAACCAGTACAGAACTCTGGTGTCTGTGGCATTCAGGTCCTCTAATAATCTGTTATATGTTCAGAAACAATTGAAGCTCTTATTTATAATTGTTTCAAAGCATAACCACGGTCCTCTTTTCAAGCTGAGTTTTGACTTCCAAGGCTTCCTGCTAGCACATGTAATTCTTTTCCAGCCCTCTGTTTCTCACTTTGATTCTAGGTATTCCTTCTAACACCTAACATACACAACAGAAATTTTGGCTCCAAATTTTTGGTCAACTTTTTTTAATGCCTATCTTTGAATAAATAATATTAATAAATGCAGCACAGATAATACAGCTAAGCTTAGACCTGAATGAGAATTACTGTTTAGAATTTCCAATAGACTATTGTTCCAACAGGCATTAAAGACTATTTTTCTCCCAAGACCATACAGAAAATTTAACATAATTTGATATAGTCACCTTGGTAAATAAATCATCATATTTGTTTTTCAAAAAAGAGAATCCCATGGAAGTAATTGGAAAAGTGAGAAGAGACTAATGCCTGAAACAGGTTAAGTTGATTAATGATCATAGGTTCTTCTTCCCAATGAAGTCACTGTAATTAAATGGTGCTAATCATGGTCAACTTGATATATTGTATGGTCAACATTGTAACATTTTAGACAGGAAAAGCTTAATTCAACCAGAGCTGGTGAATAATATTCAAAAGATTTGGACTTCTTTAATACCCCATTAGTTAATTATATGGACTGACTGGATTGTTTGTATATCTTTTAATTCTGTGAAAAATTAGATATTCAGCCTGAAGCAGAATGTCACTGACCTTTGATTTTAGGCCTTGTTATTACATTTTTAGAGCATCTATTCAGTAGAACCTTCAGCATCTTTGTTATTGCTATATAAGGAGAGATTACTTTTACAAATGACTGTTTCAACATTATAAATAGCCCCACTATGTTACAGTTTTCCCAGGAGTATCCTCACTATTGAGTAAATTGACCTTATACAGGATGGTAAGTCATTCATGACTGGGAACCTTAAAATACAGAATAAATTTGGAATCACTCAGTTCCCAACTAGACACTCTGTATTTAGCTTCAACATAACCATAAAAATGCTATATAAAGTATCCAGCTGAGCTCCTAATACAATTAGTTTCCTAGACAAATCTGTATGTCATGTATTTTGCTAAACTGCACTTCCATAAATGAACTCTCAGTGTGGGAAAAAAAATTTTGGTAGAAGACATGCTTTGAAATATAACCTTTGCTATGTAGAATCAAGTGGTTATTATAAAGGCTTCTTCACAATTTTAGTAATGAACCTAAAGCGCACAGAAAGATCTTGTTCTAGTAGCAGTTTAGTTAACAAATAGCTAAAAAATTAGCATTGTTTACTTCATCTACATTTTAAGAGAGCAACGAAAATTAGGAAAACAATTCACTCTCCAGATTTCTTCAGTCATTTGTCTGGTGAGATTTCCAGTATGAACAGTAGCTACAGATCAGCTTTGTGATATGTGCTCAGCTTGAATGACAAGGAATTAAGGTGCTATCATGCTTTTGAATCCATACCATCCTGAGAAAGGATAATTGTTGTGATGGAAAAGGGTCACTGACCTGTTCCTAGACCTCAGAGCATAAAAAAAAATCTTGCTGAATGTTACTTTCTGAATATTCAGATTTAGAATTGATGTTGCTAAATCAGAAAGATGAAAAAAGGAGCAAATATTTTCAGTAATGTCTTACGTATACTAAGTTTTCGGCTCCTCCTTTCCCCTCAGTATAACACAACTAAATCACAATGAGGCTACTGCATATAATCCTGCACAAATAATTCATCCTTCAGGCTCTACTAGATAATCATCTTTTTGTCCTATATACAAACCCTTTTCTTAATGTAAAGAAGGGTATACTCACTGCAGCAAAATAATCATAGTCTTTCCCATATTATAATTTCTCTAATCCCAGGTCTTGTTATGTTTGTGGCCACAGATGGTTCCAACTTCTCTTACTAACCATGAGAAATCTCTTTCCTTATGAAGCACCAGCTGCAGTGGAGACTAGAAGCATAAAACAAGAGAGTATTCAAAAATATACTGGTCCCTAAAGAGATCTGACACTGTTGCAGGAATCTGGATTACTAAAATGATGATGCCACTGTCTAGACCTAACAGGTTCTTCTCATCTCATTTGGGAAAAACAATGAAATGGAAGCTTCTCCAAACATAGCTTATGCAATAGAGTTTGAGGTGAACTCTAAGCCTTGGGTCAAGTACATCTTCTCTTCTGTGCAGGTTGTTAAACTGCTCAAATCAGGTCCATTCTCTCCTTCAGTTCACCGAACATCGACTTAACAAACAAGCCATACAAACTTAAATTACCTATATTTCTAGAAAAGGAAATTAGGAGTAGAAAATAAAAGAAAGAAAGAAAAGAAAGAGAGAAAAACAAGGTATAGCTACTGTTTCTTTGATTCTGGTATGATTCTGCCATACAATCCAAGGACAGTAGGGACACAACACATGCTTGACGCAAGCTTTTGGTTAAGGACCCTTTGGCTTTCTTGGGCCCTCCCTCCAGTGGGGGCTTCCGGTCTGGTGGGTACTGGAAAGCTGGGTTAGGGGCTCCAGGGACAGGTGTGGAGCATTACCTGCAGTGTGCCAGGGCTCGGAGGCCACTGTGGGGCTGGGCTCTAGGGTGGGTGGGGTGGGATGGGTGTGTAGAGAAGGGCCCTGCCCCCAGGGAAAGACTTGACATTTCCCTTCACCCAAACATGCACCTGAAATGTTTCGAGGCAGCAATCCTTCCAGTCTCTCACACTGGCTTAAAAAAGAGGAAAAAAGAGCCAGGGTTGCCTGTATGCTTCTCATCCCTGAAGCTCCCCATTGCAAAAATTGACCAGAATTTTGGTCATAATACCTGAAATCAACATCATACTAATGGCTCCAGAGAGAGTATACTATGACCTGCATCAGATGAAGTACAAAGTTACTCTGTAGGAAGTAATTTAAATCAATACAAAACACCTCAGAATTCTCAGAGAGACTTTGCTGTCTTACCTGCTCTCTATTGATGTACTCCTAAATGAAACTAAGTAGTACATCAATACACAGTTTTAATTAGGATGCTGGGGCCTGAGGAGATGTCTGACAGTTTTGATGGGAGAAGAAAGTGGCAAGTCTAGCAAAGGACAAAACAGAGCTAAAGGAAAAATCAGTGTCAAGAGAATAATAAAAAAGTTAACAAAATCACCAGAGCTTGAACAAAGAAATAGAAGATAGTACAGGTGAAGATCAGTGTCTCAAGGCAAACAGAAGGGAGAAAATGGACTGGTGATATTGACAGCAATAAAACTTTGTGCCTCTAGTTATTTTCTAGGGTGGTTGTAATTTCTTATAATAAAAATGCAAATATAGATTTAAAAAGAGAAAAAAAAAAAGTTAGCTGAAAGAAGTTTTTTTCTCCTAAGTCTGTGTGACAAGTTTTCCTTAGGAAATTGTATTTGAAGTCGTTAGATATTTTTGGACTGTAGCTTTCTTTGCACTGGTGAAGATGGCTGGGGTAAAAGGTGACAGAAATAAAAAATATCTCAAAGTAGGCTGTTAGCTAATTATTTAACCCAAGCCAAGAAGTTACTGAATTATCATTAAGACTTCCAAATTACATTTACTTACAATAAGAGTACTGATGATAAGGTTTATTTGTGTATGACCAGAAGAATTCTATGGATATTATCATTGCTATGTTGTATTTTGAAATGATTTTCCAAGAGAAATAAATATATTTAATTTTTATGAATAAATAGAAGAGACAGTTTTAATACACCGCTAACCACTGTAAAATGTGTGCATGTATAGATTTCAGAACAAAGTTTCTTTTCAACAAGAAAATATTGAACATTTTCTGAAATTTATTCTTAGATTAGATGAAACTTTTAAAGGATAGCAACAAATTAAATCAAGATATACAAGGATAAAAAATTACAATAATGCAGTTTCAGTGGCTTAAAAGCAATTTTACTTCAATCAGACTGATTGCTACAATTAAATAAAATTAGAAAAGATTTTCAATTTTCAGTCTTACGAAATAAAACTATGGGAGACATTTATGTTGTTTTCTTTTACAACAATTCTGTAACAAAAAGATTTATTTCCTTGTGTTCTTTTCTGAGACAATTAAAATTCTGGTGACTTCTGCCCTATTACTCTTGACTTATAACACATGACCAAATTCAAAGGCATTTAATTCCTAAAACTTCTATGTAATGAAGTCAATAGTCATTCAATATTTTACTGAAGATAAAATTCCTAGGACTTTTACTTCAGGAGAGCAATGATAGCAATAAAAAACAAAACAAAACAAAAAACCAAAAAAAAAAAAAAAAGGATTGAAATTTAAAATCAATTTTATCAAGATATGAAATAGTTGGGTTTTCTTAAGTTGCTTCATAAATACATTAATTTTAAGTTATGTATCTGATATTTAAATCAGGATTTCAGAATATTTCAGAGAGGATGTGAAATGAGACATTTAAAATTTCTGAGCAAATATGTGATAGGGATATAAGAATGGAAAGACATATTTGAGAATCTGTAGAGAAAAAGGAAAGCAAGAAGAAAGTATTTTAATTGTGAATTGAATGGAGAAAATACAGATTAAAATATCAAGGTTGTGTTTTCTGAAAGACTGTCAGGCATGAAAGAGTTCTATAGCAGAATAAATAATTTTGCTGAATGATCATCTTGGAATCATGATTTTTCATTTCCTGTTGAACATTAAAGCAAGATAGCTTTCAAGGACCATTTCACTCAGAATGTTTGAGTCTATCCAAATATTGACAATTTCCTTATATACAGTGTAAGAGTTCTGCAAAATTAATGTTTAAATTTGGTATTTGAATTTATGTTGTGAGGACCTTTAGATTATGTTCTTTTTGTGCTGCTGGTATTTTGTTGGTGGTGCTGGTGGGTTTTTTTGTGTTTTGTTTTATTTTTAATCAACTTTACTATTTTTCACACCAGGGTCACTATATATTTAATAAAGAATGTTAGTGAAACTTTAAAAAGTATTAATCATCTGCCTAGTTCTGTTTTTAGACAAGTATTTAGTAAAATACCTTTGGCTTCAGGAGGAGCACTGAGAAAAGGATTTATCTATTCTTTTAAAAGAGTTTCTCTTAATATCTACATTTTCTTTGCCAACAGAAGAAAAAAGTTGTAGAAAATAGATACAGAAAAAGCAGAATTAGAAACATAAACAGATTGGAGTGTTTGTTTTTTTTTAATCTTGCTCTTATTCTTTAATAAATCTACAGTAATTGAAAAGACGAACAGATTTATTGTTAGATAATGGATCGCATAATATGAATTGTTCTATGTCATCAAGTCTAGGTGGGTTTTCAATGTAATTTTGAAAAGATTGTTAAACCTTTTCACCAATAACTCTTCAAAAGAAAACATAAAACCAAGTACCAAAAAAAAAAAAACCAACCCAAAAAACAAAACAAAACAGAAAACCCAAACAAAATGAAAACCAACCCCCCAACCATTATTATAATATCTATTAAAAAAAGATGCAGTGCTAATAGAATGCGTTAGTATCCTTGAAAATTTCCGTTTCTATTGCCATAAAGAAAATACAAGTACAGTACACAGGAGGTGTCACAGAATCACAGGATCACTAGGTTGGAAGAGACCTTCAAGATCATTGAGTCCAACCCATGCCCTACCACCTCAACTAAACCATGGCACTGAGTGCCACATCCAGTTTTTTCAAAAGTCACTTCCAGGGATGTTTACTCCACCACGTCCCCTGGCAGACCATTCCAGTACTTTATCACTCTTTCCATAAAAATATTTTTCCTAATATCCTGTATTTCCCTAGGTACAGCTTAACACTGTGTCTTCTCATTCTGTCAGTTGCTGCCTGAAGAAAGAGACCAACCCCCACCTCACTACAACCACCCTTCAGGAAGTTGTAGAGAGAGATAAGGTCAGCTCTCAGTCTCCTTTTTTCCAGGTTAAAGAGTCCCAGCTCCCACTCTCCAAGCCAACTATAGCAAATACTGAGTTCCTTTAATTTTCAAAATTCTATTCAGCAATTAATTGCTCACATGGTTCATGATTTCAAGACCAGCTGCTCTTAGGTGTTGTCACAATTTATTACATCAACTGAAATGGCTTATGGTTAAACTGGAGATGGATCCAATGATCTTCTGTCGGTTTAACAAGGTCATAAGAGCCAAGAACAGAGTTTAGTTCAGTTTGAGCACCATCAAAGAGTTTTAATTTGTCATAAAAGACTCATCCACTGCAGGTCTACCTCTGCAGTTGGTCTGCAGTTAATAATTAATGAGATTTGTATGCAAAAATTTTTCAGAGGGAGAAGAGGATAAAGGAATGCTACCTATAGCATGGGGGTGGTGGTTTTATTCTGGGGGATGGTTTAAATTCTTCTTTCCCTGTTACTCTCTAAATGTTTCTTTAGAGTCTTATTTACAAGTTACATTTACTTTCTAAGCATATACAAAAATAAAATTTTCATTAATTATTTTCTTTCTTCTTTTTAATTTTTTTCTAAGTTAAAATATTTACCTTACAGACAAGACTATATCCTGTATTGCTATGAGACATCTACTCAGAATAAGATGGAGTAAGTGCACAGGTTTGGAGGATGAGAAATCCAGTAGGAAAGCTAGAATAGGGAAAAAAAGTTCCGAAATAAAGTAAAAATCTAAAGAAGAAAAGCTATAGGTATGGTTTTATTTTAAGCCATATACAATAAATATATTGACTTAGTTACAATTGGACTGAGAAAAAAAAAATCAAGTCTTTGAAATTTCTCCCATTGAGTAAAACCTGAAAGCAATTAATCCTCCACTCCACTTCCCTAAACCTTAAAGGAATTAATATACTGAAATAGCAAGCAAAATATCAGAAATTTACGTTTTCCTTTACATTCACATTTACAGAAATCTGTCTCAAAGCCATTCAACAAAGAAGAGACTAACTGAGTTTTATTTAGATTTTACACACATCTGCCCATATTTTCCTACATGTTTTATGTATTTGATTCTTACTCCAGGTTTTAGATGGAGAAACAGAAAATCCTTACCTTTGTGAAAGAGTTCTTTTTCCTTTACTTTGTGGTCCTTCCTCTTCTGTCCTGCTTCACTGAGTGTTCTGTAAGGCTGATTTTTGGATCTTACTTTTAAATGGCACCAAGCCCCCCCCTTCTAAAACAGCTAATGATTTCTGCAAAAGAACTGTTTGGCAGGTTGACCATTCAAGAGAGAATTATTTGCAGGTAACTTCAAATTCTTTTCCTGATAGCATATTTTGCTTCTTAGAATAGGAATAATCAATTATAAATTAGTTGGTTGCAATAAAATAAGATCTTCTTAGCTTTGACTGGTCAGGAGATTGGAAGACATCTTCACCAGTTGTTCTTAGCACCAAATTACTCTTTCTTTTTTCTTATTACAAGCCACTGTAATTTTTAATTTTTTGAGCCAGGAAAACTATATTATTTACAGTAGTCACTATTCTATTGACTGGATTGTCTGAATTTTGGTAGCTTGCATACCTACATGCAAGGCTGGGAGGTTGGATAAAAAAAAGTTGTACTGAATCAAATGCGCCTTCAACTATCTAATGATTTCCTCTTTTGTGTCTCTTCTCCAGATCCATCAGAACCACCACCAGGTATTTATCACATATATAGCAACAATCTTTTCATGTTTGTCAGTGCTGAAAGCATGGATATGTGGAATTTTAACTAATTAATTAAATTAATTGAGTTTCCTAAGAAGTAATTTTGACAGATTTTTTTTTATTTTAAAAAGTGGACATATTTATGAACAGACACAAAACAATTAATTAAGTGTGAAAATTACTTATAAAATTGAGCTATTTTAGGAAAAGCTGCTATGTCCGTGACAAACAAGGTTTAGAATTGTGAATTCTGTTGCTGTGAACAATGACCAACAACTGAAACCTGAGCTCAAATTTCATCATAATAGCAAAACATAGTTTAATGGACCATTGTTGTTTTGCCCGTTTTTCCTTTCAGAAAGTGTCAGAAACAAAGCTAATATTTTTTTAAATTGAAAACGTGATTTTTGTGCCAAAATTTATCAAACATGACATCTTTTGAAAGATCTAAAGGACTATTCATGCCTGATGTGGAGGAGTGTGTCTCTATTTCAGACAAGCCTCAGTCATGAGTGTGATGGAGAGCAGAGGGAGAAGCTGCCCCATGAGGGGTGAGGTGGCTGAGGGTGACCCCACGCAGTCCGTGTTCTCAGCATGATGCAGTGCCCTGGGGGAGGAACACGGGGAGGCAGGGACTTGGGCTGGTAGCAGCTGGGATCCCTCCAGGAGCCAAGCTGAGAGCAAAAGGAGAAGGGCACTGGAGAGGAGCCTGCAATGCATGCTCAAGATATCCATCCAGGGGACAGGAATGACCACTGATAGTATTGATGGGCATGCACTTTGCGAGGCCGCAGGTGGGGCTGGACAGGGATAGGAAGGTTGTTAATCCCCTCAGGATGCTGAGAACTTTGTGTGCATCTGTCATCATCACATTGCAGAATCAATCTTATCAGCCTTTCAGGTACAACTTTGAGAAAGATGGTGTTTGTGTGGAAGGTCCCTTTTCCTCAATCCCATGCAGTTTTTCATTAGAACACTATAAAATGATCCCTAAGAGATGTTTAAAATCAGGGCAAATTGACTATATTTTGTGTTCTCTATTTCCTTGCTATCTAATGGAGTTTTATTCAATTCATGACAAACCAGAAAAAAAGAAAAAAGAAAAAAGCCAAAGAGAAACACAATATTTCAGTTTTCAATGAACTCTTTAAAAGTAAAAAGTAAAAACTTCTGGTACTTAAGATCACATGCTTGTTAAAAGAGTTAATAAAGAGAATTGCTTAGTGCAGTGGCTTGACTGCTATTCCTCTGAAAACACAGAGCTTCTATCAGTAGCCTTATTTTATCATAAATATAAAAGACTGGCTCCACTTTGCTGATCTATAGGCATTAAAGGACCAGCTTTCAGGCTTGACTCCATAAGATAAGATTTGCCAGTAAGCAAATCACTAAATTAATGCTTAAAATGGTATTTAGGTGACTAAATAATGATCTATTTCCCAAATTTTTCATATTTGACTGCTTAAAATTAGGAAGGGTAAATAAATCCCTAATTAAAAGACAGTTATTTATGCAAAAGTGGATGGATCTTCAAAGCTGGAAAAAAAAAAAACAAACAACAACTACTTGATGTCCCTGGAAGAGTTCAGATATGCATGCACTTTGCAAGATTAGACCTTCAGAAGAATCAAGAATGTTGCCTGAATTTGGCTTATAATCTTATCTTCCTCCAGATATTGTTTGAAAACAGTAAAACAAAAGATTTAAATTATGAAATATGGAAATAATATGAGGTTGCTAAAATGCAATTATTTAAATTATTTTGTAATGATATGGAAAGATATGTATTCAGATTCAGATTCATTTCATTCAAACCTAGGTATCCTAATGTAGGTGCCTTCATTTGTAATTAGTTGCTTAGTTTCCCATTGTAGATAACAGAGGTCTAATCAGCATATTCCCTGGAATTTAGTCTTAAGTCCATTGTCCAGATGTAGAAGTTCAATTTAGAAAGAAGTGAATTATACTTTTGCTTTCACACTGATCAATTATTTGCCAACAATGAGGGACCTCAGGTGATTTTAACATTGCAGTCACTCAACATTTAACCAGATTAACCCAATCAAATTATAATACTTATAATTTAATGAAGTTATTCCTCAGTGACAATGGAATGAGGAAAGAAATTATAGCTCTTTGTGAATATATAATGCAATACCGGATCTTTTCCCTATTATTATTTTTTAACAGCTTCTTCAAAATTAGCTGAAATAAAATCCTAAAAAAACCAACTTAGGAATTTTACTTTTTCATTTTTTCTTCCCAATTGTACTCTCAACAAATACTGAGCATATTTGATTTTAAGAGGAACATGAAAAAAATCAATATTAATTTGTTCAGAAGTTTTTCCAATTTTTAACAGCTTTGTGATGTGGTCAGCATATGAGACAGAGATCATTTTCTATTCATCAATGCACAGTCATTTGAATGTTTGACCTTGCCATAGCAGGAATTAACTACTAGATTCAACCTTGAAAATTGCATTTATTTGTCCTGTATCCAATTATATGATGGGAAAATGGTGTGATGTAGGGCAGTGATGACTGAAATCTGAGGATAGTAAAGCTTGCAGTAATTTTTGCTTTGGTGTTTGATTTGCAGAGACAAGAACAGGTGACCTCTGGAGAGCATTTATGATATAGGCATTTGTTTATGGGTTAAATAACATAATCCTGTGCAAATTAATGGTTTTCTATGGTCCAGTCTTTGTTCTGTTTGTGCTGTTCTTGTTGTCACACTGATACACTGTATAATTTTTTTTAATTTATTTTCAAATAAATGTCATTACTTCTTTTCACATCTCAAGGCATGGGCTACAGACATACTTCCCATCGCTAGTCTCCATGATAACCTTAGGGCTTCCTTTTCTTCTGGCTATAGTGGCAATATTCCAACAGGACAAATGCTGATTAGGATTTTCTGCTGCAAGAATCATGTTTTATTCACTGGTCGTAAAAAAACTTTCTGAAGG
Source organism: Horornis vulcanius (assembly GCA_013401035.1). Lineage (NCBI taxonomy): Eukaryota > Metazoa > Chordata > Aves > Passeriformes > Scotocercidae > Horornis > Horornis vulcanius. Next base: position 21,066 of record VZUA01004155.1, read on the forward strand.
CAAAATCCAGAAGAAATGCACTGTTAGGAGCCTTGTTAACAAATCTAGGTCTTTCCAGATCTGTAAAAATGTTTATGATGTCCAATGTTGACAACAGTTGCTGGAAGGATATGTTTTCTCACAGTCAGGCTTGCAGCTTGCTTATGACAGTACATGGAATATTTAGTTTTTAGACAAGCACTCCTAAGGTTATCAGCCCATGTCATGAGTTGATAAACACTGAAAGAGAAAAGCATACTGAACAATATTATCTGTCAACAGCAGAGGGTAGTTTTTAAGACCTTAAAATCTCAGTGCAAGAGTAAATGAGCATTCATATAATATTTTAAGTTTAATTTTACAGTAGTACAAATAAAAATGGCACAAGAAAAAAGCTTCTTGGATTTGTGGGTGTAAATACTGTACGGTTTCCAACTCATTCTTTTGTTACAAGCTGTCTGTAGAAGATATCTTTGTAGTCAGAAGATTAATTTGCATCAGGGCCTTACAATGACTTTTACATGGAAGAAACTAATACACTTTTGTCCACATCTGTGAGACAAACCAGATGACTGGGCTTATACTCATCTGCAATGATCTTATCATTCCAGGATGATTTAAATTAGAACTGCTCATAAGAAATGGTGTTTTTGCATTGTAGTACTTCTGCCGCAATTTAGACATCAGCAGCAAGATGAAAAGTATCTGACTGCAAATAGGGGTTTTTTCTTCATGGGCTAAGTAAGAAAAGAGTCTTGAAGACTGGCTCAGCTTTAGATATCTACAATGCAGAGATTGCTCATAAAAAATTTCCTAGCAGAGGGTAGACCAAGCCACAGGTTATCTGACATGATGTACCACAGTCTATTTCCCACAGATATCCATGTGTGACTATTTCACTAGCTCATTTCATGACCGTTTTGTCTGCTGATGCAGATCTTGAATGCAATAATAATAAAAAAGTAGAAGTATAAGCAAAAGGATATTTGAGGCAGAGATCTGGGTTTCATGGCAGCATGTTTGTGTGATTAACCTGTGTAAATGGTGCTCCATTTATGTTTATGGTATATAAACCAGATTTTCACAATTCAGAAATGCATCAAGAAATAATGCATGAGAGTTTTACCTCCTCCATTACTATTTATGTTTCTTTCTGACTTTTGACCAAGAACTACCCTGTTAAAGATATAATTTTTTTTAAAAGCCCTATCTTACTTGCAGTTTCTCACTATAAGTTTTTATTTTTAATTGCTTATTTTCTTTTTCAATGACTAAAAGCTGAGATCTGCCCAGAAATAATAACCTAAATTAATCTGAATATGCAGAACTGAAACTCAGAGCCCACAAGAGATGGGACCAGTGACTGGTCTTTGTGTTGATAGAAGTTTACAAAGAATTAGAGTACCCTCTAGGCTTCAAAGTTATGCATTGAATTTTGCTTAACTGAAGGCTGGCACAGGTTTGAAGGGAACATGGGAAATGTTTCTGCTGCACCTTTGTAAAATACGATGGTTTCAGCAGGTCTTCTCTGACCTAAATGCTTTAGTCTGTAGTCCAAGGTGGTCATCTGTGGCATCCTCTAAGCTACTGTTGAAGAGGTAGGCAGCAACCCTTTTTTCAGGGTTTTTAATTTAAAAAATAAAGTGATTATTTAGGCTTCCAGAGAGTACTAAATGTACAAAGATGGTTTATATCAGTTTAACTCCTTTGGGACCTGAAGCCAGTGACACTGGTTCTGTAAATCCTGAACAACTGGAGGCTGGATGGGGCCTTGAGCTGCTTGGTTCAGCCAAGATGGCGGATCCTCTAAGTAAGTATATTGTCAGACTTTGGGCATTAAAAACATTTCTTCGGGTACAATTTTGTTGCCTGCAGGCTGTTAGGCACCTAAGTAAAGCGAGAATTTCTGACCAGCTTTTTGGACTTTCACATGGAGATAAAATTTACATTTTTTCATATAATTTTTTTTTTTTTATTTCTCCCTAACCTGTTCAGAAGACAAGAAAATTGGTTTAGTACAACCATTTAATAAAGTGACTTACTGCAAAGAAAAAAAATTGTTTATTGTTAAAAAAACACTCTGTGAGTGAATTGAGTTGCATTCTCTGCATATTGCAGTCATCTGTTTCATATAATTTCCTTTGAATATGTATTAAGTATCACTATCAAATTAAAACACTTGATCCTTTTTTTCCTTTTTAATGTATAAATATATGCATGT
>VZUA01004167.1:9187-23358 GCA_013401035.1 Horornis vulcanius
AGTATTTCTCAGCCTGGCATGAAGGGCAGAAGTAACATTTGTGATTTAAACAAAGACCCCAAAGTTTCCTCAGTCACTTGACAGACGTTTTAGTCTCACATCCCTTCATTATCCATACATTTAGTATTCAAAATTGAGTGCCTCTTTGCAGGATGGCATTCAATGTAGGTTTCAGATCAGAGAGATCTGTAACTATATCCTGTCTTTCCACAATGCAGTTGTGTATTCCATCTGCCACTCATGCATACACCAGTGATTAAGATAATGAATAAATCATGCTCATGTACTTATAACTCAAAAGGCAAATCAGCATTTAAGATTATCTCTATAGAAGGATCTGCATGTGACTAAACTCAGCCTTGCCACACCAAACACATTTTGTCTCACTGGCCCTAACAAATATCTCTAAAAATGGACCAACAGTTGCACTCTGAATCCACTTAATATCAAACCCTTTCCACAACATTTTAAATGTGCTGTGGAACTCAAGACACAACCAGTGGTCAGGAATGATGAAGATGATGCCACCAATAGATAGTTCAAAAAGAAAACCTAATTTCAGTCTCAAGCTCCAAGGCGTAACCATACAGCCTGATGCAGGCAGCTTCAGCTACCAAAGAGATACACAGCCCACAATCCACATGACAGAAGGCTCTTCATATCAATAAGCATTTTTGGGGGCAGAAAACGGCAAAAATTACTTCAACCCACAAGCCCCTTGTGGAATTTATTTGACAGTCCTTCTGTCACTTAATTTCNGGGTTTTGCTTGTTTTTTAACTTAATCAAAGTGTCTCTGTAAGAAAAGGGAAAACAGTGAAGATGTTTTCAAACCAGAAAGAATAAGTAACACTGCTACACAGATACCTGATATAATGAGACATCTATGATAGAATTTTGTTTCTGTAGCAGTAGAAATTCCTTTACTTTTAAGCACCTTAGACTCCCCAAATACAATTGTGGACACTGCTTTTTTTTTTTTTTTTTCCCCGCACAATATAAATATTGCATTGAATAGATTTAACTGCTTTATTCTGAAAAGCTTTCTTGGTTTGTTTGGGTTTGGTTTTTTTTTTTAGCTGGATAACAACAAGTAAGAAGAAGTCTGAAAAAAATATGAAGTCTCTGCAATAAAAGATGCACCATCAGTTTTCAAACTTTCTAGACCATGGATGACTATGAAAATCTAACAGACCTTCTGATGCCCTTCACTGTCAAATTTTTTACTAAAAATAACAAAGAACACAATTTAGATCCTCAGATCAGTGAAGACCTATTTATTACGGCATGATTTATACACCACAACTTGGAAAATACTGAATACTACAAGTGTTCACAGCTTGGATTAATACCAGAGAAAGTGAAATCTGTTCCACCTAAACTAGTCAGGCTCTTCATTGCAACCACTCAGTCCAACTGCAGCTTCAGGAATAAATTCACCTCCGGATATTCTAGCAAAGAAATGCTGCTGCTTCTTTTTTTATACCAAGGAGTTCTGGTTCATGTGTCTCAGCTCCTGTACTGCCCTCACCACTCCCTGTGAGAAGGAGGGTCATCTCTCAGGCTCCTTGGGACCAAAGCCTTCCTCACCACCCGATCCAGAAGTTCTAGAGGACTAAGAAGGGTACCTTCCCTTGGGCATTTAAGCCTTCTAAAACATTTGTTCTGTGGTGCCCAGCTAAACACTGCTATTATGACTCCCACTCCCACTCACAACCATTCTCAGACATACTAAAATCTCCAAATCACTCCATAGAGTAGGTTGATCCCTGGAACACTATAAATGGATTTAAATTCCTTTACATATGAGGATTAAAAAAAATAAGGGACTGATATCAGGAAGGAGCAATACATGGATACAATGTCAGAGCAAAAGCACAGTGTCCAAAGCTGCAGTAACAGGATTTTGAAGAAGTTAAACCTAAAGACATGAGTTTTCCAAGGGGAAACCCAGCATGGCTCTTGATACAAAAAAAACCCCAAAACTGCAGATGAGTGGTCATCAGGAGTTCACATCATACCAAACCACAAGGAAAAGGATAAGAGCAACATCATTTTCTTTTTAACAATACACCAGGAATATTGCCAAGGTACTCAAGTAAGGGAAGATGAGGAAAGGAGTATGCATTTAGATGAAAAAGAGAAAAAACTACTAATCTTCTATTACCTAGAACAAGAGTCTTTACATTTCAGGATATAAACACTAGAAGCTACAATACTGACTTTTTTTTAATTATATATAGTGCTTTGGAGGAGCAATACTTTATAGGTAACTGGAATATTTACCCTTTTTCCTTGCATCCTAACAAAAAAGTTGCCATTTCCACCATAAGAATTTCGGTGGAGAATAAAGATGAATCCCTACTACTTCTAGCACAAACAAGCCTGATGAGAGCATCATTTTTTCATCTAAACAATCTTGTATTGGCCTCCACTGGAACAAGGTTACTAAATTAGAGGAGCAATTCCTGTGTTTTAGCATCTGTTCCCCTTAGAATTTATGTATAATTCAGTACAGACTATAAAACACTGTATGAAGACTCCTCCAACTGCATAAACATTTTTGGTTATCAACTGAAAGGTGTTCATTGACTGCCATTGGGTTTATATTGGCTCCCTCTTCTGGCTGACAGGCACAAAGTGCAATTTAGTTGAGATTTTTTTCTCTTTTCCATGAATTATGGAACTGCACCAAAGGCAGTGGCATACCACGGTAAAATAATTTTTCTTATAATCCACCCAAGAAAACTGGCCAGTTCAAATCTGACTACAGTAGTGTCAAAGCTGCCAATCCAAAGCACTAACCAAAAGAAGAAAAGCCATATACCACAGAAGGAAAAAAAAACCAAACTTGAAGAAATCCAAATTAGAAAAAAAACAGGAATGTTGGAGGAATTGAATACCAAAGGGTATCACTTGGGGGTACTGTTTAAGAAGAATATTTCATTTTATATCCAGAATTCTGAAGCAGATTTGGGAAGCTAGTCTTGGTTCTAGTTTTAACTATTTATAATAGTCACTTTCTAACTGTTCTTCTATTACATTCAGAAAATAATCACTTATAATACTTTCAAATATATTGAAAGCATGTCTAAATCAGATGTTCAGATGTTCTCTGATAGCAATCCAAGGATGTTTATTTAAAAGTTTATGAGAAATTTAAGAATGAATTAGTCTAACTTTTAGCAATAAGTCAGTTTGGGAGATACGAATTCTTTATTACTTTAATATTTACACTCACACTAAGCTGCAGAAACACATCAGTTACCTGCCCATCTTTGAATTACAGATTATTTTTCTCTTTAAAAAGTAATCAACCAACCATTATGAAAAGACATATAGTCAAAAAAGAAAATGGCTCACAAATATCTCAGAAAAAAATACTGTAAAACTGCCAAAATTAGTTTGTTTTTCCAGATCTTACTTCAATATACTGATTTTGACTTTGATATACAGAACTATGCTGAAGGCTTCCATCACAGGACAGGGGCTTTAACATAGTCCCGACAACAGAATTTGGGATTTGTAAAGGAGACACCCTTTGTACATCTCCTGCATCTTTTATATCCTACCTAAAATTTCAGCTGAGGATAAACTGACATTTCCCCCACCCCTCCTAAACTGAGGCCAAACATCAAATTTCTCTAAATTCAAGTTCTTATAAAATCACTCTAGGCTTTTGTCGTTCTTCTCGCATCTTCTTAGGTTTGTGGTAACTTACACTGAGAAGACAGTGAATGATAAATGTAAAAAACAAAAGAACAAATTAGAGCAGCAAACTGACAACAGCATGTAAAATTACTGTATTGGCCATAACATGAAATGTACCTAGGGCTTGTAGCTAAGAGCTAACAGTTTTTCCCTAGGTTCCAAAGATTCTGATCCTTGGTACTTGTGCAAATTTCCTCTCACCAGAGACTGTAGCCTGGTTAGGAATGACAAGTCTGAGACAAGGGTAACAGGCCCTGACAGTCACACGTTTCTGCTCAGTGGGTTACAGCTTAAACTTGAGTATAAATAAATGAATATCAGAGTATTTCTCTCATGTAGTATTACCTCTATTTAGTCTTTGTTCCGCTCAGACAGTTCCTTCTAGAATTATTTAAATGTGGATTATTCTGAACAGACAACCAGAATACAAAACACAGAAACAGTCCCCAGTGAAATTTCAGAATTACACATTCTTTTTTTTCACAAGACTTTTGTGATTATGACTGTAAAAAGTGATAGATATTGAAACATGAACTGAAGCAAAAATGGATGCATCAGATCATGCTCAGATTTATAATTTTTGCACGTTGCCCAATAAACAACACTTTACACATTGAACACAACACCACTGTTCTTTCTTCATCAGTATAGAAAGTTCTCCAGTAACATCTTAATCATATTCTTGGGGAAAAAGAAAGAAGACAAAAAGAAACAATCTCCAATGCAATGAACTAGATTGTTAAAAATTGTATAGTTCTAGATAGAACTCTGTTTCAGGGAAAACATTTCTATAACTGTTCCCGGTTATGCAAATCCTATTATTCCTATTATTAAATTTGTAGAGTAGAAAGAAATAGCCTATCATTAAGACCAACATTTCTAGAGGGGTATATTCATTAACAAGTATTTCAATGATCAATCACACCCGAGGTTGCAGGAATTTCAACCTGCAAGAATATTGATGTTATAATTTAGTGGCAGATAAAATATTTCTATCCGAATGACTAAACTTCTACTCAAGTTAAAAAAAAAAGGTTGTGACAAAAATGGTTAAGAAACGGTATTTTCTTAACATAGTATTGTCTACCATATACCCTGCTTGTATTCCTAAATAGGTCTACGTGAAAAGAAGAGCAAACAAATGAGGCTGGGTAAGTCTGCAATATTTCCATTTCCTGGTTTCCAAAGAAGCAGCTGCAGGCTGGATTCAGCAGCACACGGCCCTCAGGACACCTGCAGAGGCAGGTATGTGCTCACAGCGGAACAAGCAGCAGCTGCACAGGGTAGGAAAGTGCATGCAGCAGCACGAGCCCCTTCCATCACGGAGAAAAGCAGTGCTCTATCATTACCTTAGTTTTCCCTCAGGCATCCAAAGGCATCAGGATTCTCTGCCAAGCTCCTGTCACCCATTGGCAAGCACATTAAGAACGGTCTACATCTCAGTATTATTAGAATAAGCTGGTTTTAGTTATAGAACTGTGAATTTGGCAGTATTGCTACAAGCATACACAAATTATACAAATCAATTACTATTTGGAAAACAAACTGGCTTATATTTACCACTGATCAATGATGCAGCAGAGTACTTAATGACACCCAGGCATCTGCAGAACATGCGAGTAGTGCCAACAAAACATATAAACTTAAGAGTCTTGGACATCAACCTAGAGCTCTTTAGCTGATGCCTCTAGACTCTAATGGGTTTACTGTGTATGCACCACACATAACTATTGGCTGCAACAGATGAATCCTTCCATGCAGCTTTAGGATGAGATGGAGAATGGAACAATTCCCTAGAAAATGACATTCATTTACAGAAGGTTGGCACTATTAAAAGAAAAACAAAAGATGACAGTGAAAACTGTACTTTGGAAGTAGCTGTAACAACTCGCATCCAATGGGTCCTTCAAGAATTAATTTGATAGAGGTTTTGGTAAAGTGCTCGCACCAGGAGAGAGTTGTGACAGAAATAGAATTGAGTTGTGCAGATCATTAACTGAACAAGTTGTTTCATTTCAAATTGTTTCACTTTGCCAGCTTTCAATAATATTGTTTTTTCATATTTTCCTAGGGAATTTTATGGTTGTTTTCAATTTCAACACATTCCATCTACATTTTTCGCAAATTAAAAATATTGCTATATTGAGATCAACCACTTGATCTTTATCACTGTGCAGCATAACACTGTTGCTGTAACATGCTTACGTGCACGAACCTTGCTCATGCAGATGAAGTTTGCTTGCAGCAAACACAAGACCAAGCAACTTACCCAAAATGTCCTTCACCCCAGCTAGAGAATTCATACCTCATGGCAGGAGAAGAGGCGCACTCCCTCCATCTGATGGAAGACTGGGTAGTGGGTGTTATCAATCGTGTCTCGGCGGTAGACATCCCCCACTGCCAGAAAGGCGTCCAGGCCAGAGTGTATCAAGTCCCACTGATGAGCTGATGTATGTGCTCTTAGCATGTGGTCACGATTCAAGTAATAGTTATCCTCTCTCCTTCTGCTGGCATGGTTTTGGGGAATAAGTAAACTGTCAAAATTCTGCTGGACTGTAACCACTGGAGAAAGACCGTCATACACAGAAAAGAGCGGAGTCCCACGGCGTCCTAGATAATGTTTGTAGAAGTGCTCCTTCACCTGCTCCTTGATTAGCCACAAAGGGTGATGTTTTCTGTTGTGCAAGTTCTTCCCCACCTTGGAAAGAATCTTCTCTGTGACATTGCTGTAGTCATCTTGAGGGTAAGATTTACCAAGCAGTTCCACAGTATTTGAGCAGGGTGCACTGGCAGCAAAATCTGAAGGTGCAGATTTGGATGAAGAATGCCTTGAATGAGTGGGAATTCCTCTTACCTTGACCTTTGGTGATAAAGCTGTTTTAGAATACTTAGCTACTCTCATGAATTTCCAAAGCATTGCCATTGTAAACTATTTTATGACCTAGAGAAAGGAAAAAAATTTAAAATATTTGAGTTAGGAACTGAAATGTTGCTGCACGAATTGCATATAATCTTAGGGATAGATAAATTCAAATGTCTGCTTGGTAAGTATGACAAAGTTCCCATTATAAACCAGTCTTTTGACTTCAGAGGATGGAAAATACCCTTATGGTCAAATTTCAGCTAGGATATTTTATTCTGTTATCAGGCTTCTGCATGACTGCACCAGTATTAATGACTCTAGACCTAGCCTGAACCCCATTCCAGATGATGCTCTTTAAAGATGAATAAACATCAGGCTTTCTGTGGAACAATATTTTTCATCCAATTAAAACAGGCGGCAATAACCAAATAATACTTAAGAGAAACTCGGAAACTTAACAGTGCCCTTCAGCAGTCAGAACTCACTTATAATAAGCAATTAACATATTGCTATATCATCTCCCCCATTAGCAGAAGCTGCAGAACGTGTTCCTCATCTACCTGACACATGTGGTACACACTGTGCAATCATCACTAATTCTTACTTAATGCCAGACAAAACTAGTTTAACCTTTCAAACTACTGAACCACTGTGAAAAAACAGATGGCCAGACAAGTCATATATTTATATATAAACAGCTTATTAAATTAACATATGAGTATTGCACAAGATTCACAATAAAGACTCCATACAGTCAGAACCAATGTTAGGATTTTGCAGTGAGCATAAAACCCCTTTTTCCATATGTTCCCCAGGATGGCTGTTTTCACAGCTTCCACTGCTGTACAGGGGAGGCAGGCTTGTCAGATACCAGGAAGGCAAAGTGATGAGATTCTTCAAGTTGTCTGAACTGAAGAACTCATTTCCCATCAAAGGGCCATCTTTGCACATCCTCCCTGTTCACAGACAGGCTTTGTGCTTCATGTGTACACAGCTGCATTAATGCTCTGTAGAGTTCAAAGATAATTCCAAAACCAAAGAGTTTTGAGAGTGATGAATCTTTCAGTTACTCCATATGCATAAGCCCATTCTGAGATGAAAAATTATTTGAAAAATCTATAGTTGGGCTTCAGAAATATTAGCAAAGGTTCCAGTAAAATAATTAGGCATTAAAATTTGCTTATTATGGAATGGGAAAACAAAGGCATTAGAAGTTAAGTGACTGGGGAAAGGCATCTGCTACAAACAAACTGGCTTATATTTCTCTATGAACCAAGAATTACAGGACTAAAGGTTTTCCGAGTGAAAGAATTTTCTGTAAAAGTCGTCTTAGAGACCTAGGGGAAGAAAGGACATAAGCAATAATAAATGCATCACAGTCTTCAAGGAATATCTTTCAGCCTTTAGTATTACAATATGTGGCTAGCTTTCCACAGGAACATAAGGAAAACAAGTGTAAGTAACAAAATGAACAAGTTGAGACTATTTTTCATACTCTCACAAAATATGTATGCAAATAGAACAGACATACTAGAATAGAGAGTCCCAGAAAAAAAAACCAAAATCTGTAAAAAAACCCCAAAAAAACCAAATCTGTAAAAGGTAAGGAGTATGGTCACATTTGGCTTTCTTTCTTCTGGTTTATGTCTAGAAGTTTTCCATAGGTGTATTTCCTCAAGTAATTGTATCTCGATCAGTCAAAATAAAGGCAAGTTGGGTAGACAGAAATTAAACCTGGTGGGGAAGAGTAAGATTACTGAATATCTGGCTTAATCCTTTTCTCTGGTAGAATACCTTTAGAAATAAAGAGCAGCTACAAATTTTACTTAGTTTGGAAACTTTTAAGAATGACTCTCTTTGGCAGGGGGGTGCAGTCAAGAGTTCACAAAACTGTTTCACCAAATTAGCTCTTGATCATTACTTAGAATGTTCTTCAATAAATGAATTCACTCACACACCAGAAACCACTCTGATAGAGGCAAAGTAAGGGATAGTCTTACATTTTGAAAAGCGACTCCATTTTCCTGAAACATACGTTCTCCTTCATGGAAAGTGAGTTCTCATTTTCAAACAGCTGCTTGAAATACCCAGTCCTAGTCAGATAATGAATTCAGCTTCCCTTAAGTAAATATCACCATCTGCCCATACATTTATTTTTCTCAAAACTTCAATTCAAAACTTACACATAACCGTAATGTACAAAAAACTCCCATAACTTTATCGTGATTCTTGTGATGTTTGCTGCTTTTTTAAATATCACTCGTCTGAAAATCAGACAACCATATGAGAAGCTTAATGTTCACACAAACAGTTCTGATGATTATAAATTTATGGAAAAAGAAATAAGAACATGCACCACAAGTATCAGGGGGCACTCATGTTTGCTTAAGACTCGTTATTTTTAAGGGATACTCCAGTATATAAATCTTCAAGGGCTTACCTGATGGTATTTGTAATGAGGAACCCTGCTATCAGTTTCTTTTAGTTAAAAAACACACCTTTTTACAAGCAAGTGATATATACTCCTCACAAACTTGTACAGGAGAAAAACCTACAGATGAACTTGTATCAGAGTTTTCATCCTAACATTATGCCTGTGCCTTAAATATTTGAACGGCATTATTACCTGCATTATTATTCTAATCTAGGAACGACTCTGAGCAGTAAGTAATGTGAGCAGTAAGAAAAGTTATAGTTTTGTCCAAGTGCTACAAACAACAGCAAGAACTAAATGTGCCCCTAACATGGTATCACACAGAGCTCCATAAACACTGAAATCCTTCACCAACACTCTGCTGCTTCCCTCTCTCACCACAGAGTCATGTATTCCTCTTTCAGAATCATGACAGAAAAATGGTATTGGACTTAGTTCAACTCAACTGGTGACAAGTCACATTTGGGCAGAGAAACCACAGAGAAGAAATAAGCACGCTGTACACAAAATTTTCAAATCAAAGTAATGTTTACCAAGGCAGAGAGCAACACAGGAAAATAAAGACATCTTTTTACCTTTCCTTTAACAATAAATACCTGGTGTTAAGAATACACTAATTACTTATGTTCACTTAGAATAAACAGACATTTATGCATTTTTGTCAATTTATTTCTGTTTACATTTATCCAAATGTCTGGAAAAGCAGTTTAAATGTATCACTTTCTTCCTTTATTTCCACCATAGCTTTCATTTGGCAGGGAAACAAAACTTTCTATGCACACTGACAAAACCTGAATCCCACAGCAAGGCCTGCCAGCCAGCTAACAAGAAGATCAAGCCAAACAGCAGCTGCAGGTCCTGTAGCCGAAAACAAATACATAAACGGGAAATAAACATTGAGCAACCACTGCTGGTACCTACAATCCAAACATGGAAAACCCTCCACCAGCATCACCAGTGAGCCCTGTGTTCTGGGCTTGACAGTGGCTGAGGCTCCCAGGTGGGAGCCAGCACAGGGCTTTGGATGCAGACACAGGGCTTTGGAAGCAGGCTGTTCTGCTGGCAGCTCTCCGTGGGATTTCTCAAAGCTCTGCAGGTGGACATGCAAGCACCAGGCCCAACACCTCCTATTACACATGTCCTCAGCCAGACACCACCTGACACATTCCAGGGCACCTCAGCAGATCCCCTGAAGCTCAGGATGCTGTACCTCAATCTCCATCCTGAGATGTCTACTGCCACTCTAGTCTTGGATAGGAACGACATCATACATTATTACGTTGTGCCAGTATGCTTGGAGCTACGCTTGCACATAGGCATGAGCTTCTGAGCAGCTCCAAGGCAGACCAGAGGACAGGAGGTGGTATCCATGCCACCCAGGGGTGAAGACATAAGAACAACCCTGTCCATGCTGCACATCGACCAGGCACCGATACAACCACACTTGCCAACATCAGTCCTGTACCATACACCCTGTGACATTTCTGCAGCAGTTTCAATTGATGGGCAAGGCTCCTTCCTCCCCCACAAGAAACCAACCATTCCCCATGCAGCAGCCCAGCAGACATCACACACGCTGAAGTACACCACAGTCAGGAGCCTGACAACACGGAAACAGCAGATAGAATACATCAGACAAAAATTACCATGGTTTTGGAGGACATGCAAAAGGCAGTTTGATTTGATAAAGGATCATACTGCTGTACTGTTAAGGAATGTCCTTTTATGTCTAAATCCAAGTTTCCATGTCATGGTGCAGCAAGGATTAAGACAGCATTATCACAGCTGCAGTGGTATTTGTCACAATTCTCCACTACCCAGCTGAGGTTTAGGAAAGAATCATAGACTCAGTGAAATTCCTCCTTATACCTGCTTTGAAAAACAAGGAGAAAAGAGGGGTACTTTAGTAGCTCACAATGAAAAAACCAGTGCTGTGCACCAGCGTTGTTTTATTCACACACCTCTCCTGTAAAAGTGGAAGAGGGAGAATGCTCCTGTTTGAGCAAACTAGTACCCAAACAGGCCAGCTTTTGGGGCCATTTGCTGAGTATTTGCATCTGTGAGTGAAGGGCACCCTCACTCCTGCTGACCACTCTTCTCTCTGCCCTGTGCTTTTTACAGCTCATGGATGCAGAAACACAGATGGGCTGCTGCATACATATACCCAAGTACATGACGGGTTTGAAACCAAAATTCTACAAAGATGAGAGTCTGTCTCCTATCCAAGAATAGCTAATTAATGCAAGACTCTGAAGTGCCATGGAAAATGTTAGAAAAGTTGGGCTGCCACCATTTTGTGATGTGACAGCTTTTATCTACCGTATGTGTGGGGAGGGGAGTTCAACCAACATAGCATATGTTAAAACAAAAATTATAAACATATGTTAGGCTGCTAAAATTGGACATTTACCAGTCTACTTAGCAATTTAGCTAAGCATTGAATTTTAGTTTTGAAAACTATGTAGGCATACAGCAGCAAATATCATTGTATTGCCATGACCGTATCTGCATTGCATAGGATATAACAAATCATTTTGCATGCAAAACTAATAACAAGCTGGGATTTTTAATGCTCTTTTTAAAATTATGATACATTGTTGCACACCAGAACAGACTTCTACTGAGCATGCTGAATTTATATAATACACACAGATGTCTGAAATAGCCCTACAGATAACTTAGAATGGATCCATTTTAGAACCTGACCTTCCAAGGGCAGAATACTATCAGATATCCCTGATGATGGCTAAATACCATTAAAGTACTTCACGAACTACAAAGCACTGGCAAGATAATAAAGCTTTCAAGTATTTGGCTCTTAATTTTTTCATGTGCTTGGAGTTCATATAGTTCATAATCTGTCAGTAAGTTCCAGAAACACACAGAATAAACTTTTTATTATTATTTTGTTATTTTTCTTGGCTGAAGCAAAAATGTCATAAGCTGGCTGGCTGTCTGCTCTGTAGTGGTGATACATTAATCATGATGCCACCTTCAGCAACATTCTGAGGCTTGCAAGATTGAGAGAGAAAACTAAAAAACCTTTTCTGGGATAAGGCATCATCCTGCTTTCTCTCAGTGCTAAATATAAGACCCTCTTATATATGAAAGGTATTAACAACAATGCTCCTTTTCCACTAATGCAGAAGATGCTGATTGTCTGAACAAAGGCCAGCATCTCATGGCCTGTCTTACACACACGAGCACCTGGAGGCAAGCACAGAAAATGTCGTCCACACTGCTGAGGCACACCTTCAACCACCTGCACCACTCCTTCAGGACTGCAAGATGGGTCAAGATAACCACAGTGAACAGCAAGCCTTTGGAGAAGGGAACACACTTCTGGGCAAGCACCCATTTCAAAATGTCTTGCATCATCCCTTAAGTACAATCACCACCATTCAGCTGCAGGCTGGATATTGCAAATGATGACAAAATGCCATCCCACTGCAACAACTTTCAGTTCCCCATGCGGGCCTCCAAAGGCTGCTGCAGGCTCTGGTTTCCCTGCTAAACAGTGTCACTCCAGGATTGTGCAGGTTTCTCCATAAGTTTCCCACTTACTAAAAGAATAATGCTTCCAGACATGATTCAAGGCAAGTAAAACACATTTCAGTAGCCAAAACACTTGCAAACTCTGAAGCTGTGCTGCCAACTGGTATGAGATCATTTCAAAGACTGATATAATCAGATTTCAAGACAAGTTGTAGTGAATTTGTTTTAAGCAATTCAGAAGTAGAGTATCCACATACTGGAATCTGTGATCAGCAAGCTAATCAGGTACATCACATCACTGAATTATTGAGACAGTATATAATTTTTCAAGAGATAAATGTATACATAAGTTACATTAGGAGTTAAAGACCAAGGCCAAACAAATTCAGACTTCTGGGTGGGTGGAAAGGCACCAAACTCCCTANCCTAATATGCAAAATTCAGAAGTATAAGGTGAAAAGCCCGACCACATTTATTTCATTTGGACTTAAAAAAACAGATGAATAAAAACAAAATAAGCAAATTCAGAGGAAAGAAACTATTGTTGGAAAAAGAAATTATGTATGTGCATGACAGAAGATTAAACTAAGAAAATCACCCCTGCTCAGAAACAAGACCTGCTTTTCTTTCATTTATACATTAATTATTTCTTGATTTTTTTCACAAATTAAAACAGTTTGTTATTTACTGAAGAAATGTCAATAAGGCCTTTTAGTGATAACATTCAATAGTGCATGATGACTAAGGCACACAGAACTACTAAAAATTAGACAGCTCTGACCTGATCTCCTGCTGACATTCCTGTGTTCTTCCTTACCTCCACAATGAGACAAAACAGCTAATAGTCAATTCCATATTTTAAGGGAAAATCCTCATTACACAAACATATTTTGAATACATTACATTACAAATTACATACTGTGAAAAGGCAATGCAGAAATTATTCCTAAATATTCTCAAATGTGTCTACTGCTTTTAAAATAGCCATTTTTCAAGGAATGCAATCTGAAAAAACACTACCTTTGGCTGCTGAGGGAATAGTCTTTTTCCAATGCCTTGAAAATGTTGCCAAACAGCTTTCTGCATTTGTAAATAACTGTCAGATGAAAGGGACAGAAACACTTAAATACCTATCAAATTCTCACTGCAGTTAAGATTACCACTATCTCTTCTTTCAATATCTGCAATTCATCTGTATTTTTTACAGAGGCATACACCACCAAGAATTTTATTCATATAGAGTTTCCTATGAATAAAAATAAATTTGCTTAGAAATTAAATATTAACAGTATTTATGTGTAGTGGGGGACATTCTCACTGATTAGCTACACCATTTGGGCAAAGTAAAACTTTAGAGACCTCATCCTGCCTCAAGAGGAAGAGGGAGTAACTTTTTTTAAAAAAAGCTTATTAAATACCAAGAATGGGACACATGCAGACTTGGTAACAGTGCAAAAGACAGCAGGGGAAACCAAATCATTTAGATGGGACATACCAGAAAGGGCAGCCAACAGGACTCACTAAGTTCATCCACAAATGAGAAAGTCCTCCGCTTTACTTGCTGTATCTCCATAGATTCTAATTCCATTCTTCAGGAATACTGGGGAAATCTATGACCTACCACAGATCCCCAGATCCTCTCCTTAGTAATACCCTAGACAACATAGCA
>VZUA01004170.1:0-14061 GCA_013401035.1 Horornis vulcanius
TAGTAACCACCTAGAATTTCTCCATGCTCTTGCTAACAAAGATAGGTGAGAATTGCCTTGCTTTTTAAGGCAGAACAGTAGCCTCTGCTAATTTAGAAAACTATGTGCCAGAACCAGACAAGTGAAGAGGAAAGGAGAAGTGACTGTTAAAAGTGAAGCTTTCTGAGTATAAGATGAATGTGTCAAGGTTAAAGTATTCCTCTAATCCCAGAGTGAAGAAGGAAAGCTGTAGCTAATAAAGTCCATCCATGCAGTTTTATCCACTTGCATGCACATTACTAGAGGAAGAGGTGCAGTCTGGAGACCAATTACAAATCACTCGTCTGATTCTTTTAATCCCTTTATTTCCATATCTGATCAAAACAAAAATTTAGATTTTTCCTGTGTCTAAGAAAAGAAGTCCCAAATTTATCTGCAATACATTGTTTTCTGTTATTGACATGCAGCCTCATATTTTATTCTGAAGCTTTTCTGTTCCTCTGACTATAAGTTTCTCATGGCTATGCATGGGTCTAGGTTTGTGTTTGTTCATTGTTTTTTGCTGGTTTGACATGGTTTGGGGAAAAATGGGACCATAAAGCTCAATTCCATTAGAAGGTCCCTATTTTAGATTGACCCTTGGCAATCTCTGCTTAAACCAGAGCTGGAAATTGGAAGGACAAGCATATGCACAGCAGCAGACAGAACTGATTCCTTAGTACTGTCTGGTTATGCAAACGTGTTTCTGTTTTCAAACTACTGTAGTCTTTTCTCAAACTTTGGCCATGAATTGTGGTACAGCTGCACCCACAGTTCCCGCTACAGACAATAAGAGACAGCATCAAGGACTTGTAGTACTTAGGGTAAGGGCAGAGGAGGTCACTGCTTTACCACCTTCAGCAGGTCACATATTTGTTTATTATTCCATTTGGGAATGGTACTAGGAGGAGTACAGGGCAAGTCAAGGGGGGAGTTCCCTCTTCTCATCTAAGGGCATCTAAGCTATTGCTGGTCATCAAGGAAGACAGGGAATGGGAACAGCGGGAATGNTAAAAAAGGTCCAGTCTTGATTGTAAAAAGATGGAGCACTTAATTGAACCTCTCACTTATTAAGGATATATAATATTATTCTCCATTTTAGAAAATTGTTTTCTGTATTGCATTAGTCCTTTGAGTGATTTCTTGTAATATGTTTTTTCCTACCCAAGCCTTATTGCCTGTATTATCCCTAAGTAGAGCAGTGTGAGTGAACATGACAGTTACTTCTGGCATTCAGTGTGGTAGAACATGTATTTTATTCTCTTAATCATTACACTCCAGATGCAAGAAGTGCCCCACATCAATGAAGTGAGCTTCAGCCTATGTCTGCTGTGCAGGTGCTAACTCTGCAAGCTCTTTCTGCTCCTTATCGCTCCTTCCCTCCCTGTTGTTCTTTCCCTCTGAGGCTGTGTTTCTAATGCTGCTCCCCAGCAATGAGAATAAAGTGGGTGCCTGCAAGACAACAAACGCTGAAGTCTGACTGTTGCAGTGCTGGTGATAAGATGTAAACTAAGATTGCATAACTCTTCCAGCAAAGAAGTCTAGCTGCGAGTGAGATACTCTGAGCAAAGCTCATGGGGTTTGATCCTGTCCTCAGATAGGGAGAGTCCCAGTGATGCAGAGTATCTAATCAGATCAACCACCTGATTTTACAAGATTTGCAGAAGGCTGTGCCCTTAAGCAAAGGCAGATGCTGAGCACTGGGTATGTGTTGCACTTTCATTCAGTGATGCTGTAATTTCTTAATACCTTCTCTGTCACTTAGAAACTGTGCTTTGTGTTAGAGGAACCCAGCTGAAGTATCATACCAGACTCCACTGCTGACTGGGCTCTGCTGAGAATTCTCTATCAAGAATTACTTGAATGTTGTGAGAAAAACCCAGACAGGGCCTGTTTGAATGCTAAAGAAGAAATCCAGGGTGCAAAAACGTTTGTGTGCAGTGTCCAGATGTCCCCTCTGGGCTGATCTACTTAGCACAACTTGCTTTACATGGCTGGGAATAGAAAATAAATTATTATTTAACTGATGTGTTTATGGAGTTAATGAGTAGCAGTGAATGCTACTTAAAGCTCCTGTGCCATGGTTTGCTCAAATGTCTGGAGAATCCTCCTCTTGTGATGTTTACCTGTCTTTTTGCCATTTCTCTCTGCAGTACCTTATTGGCCCAAAGGATCCGTGAGCCTGATCCACTGGCAGAATAGGGTTTGCAGGAACTGTCAGCACTAGTGAGCTTAATCCGTTTGTATGGGAGTATTGAATACTTTAGTTAACTTCTGACAGTATTTTCATTCTTTACTGTCCCTTGCATTTTCACACTACTGTGACAAGTATGAACCATTCTTCATTTGGCATTACTAGGCTAAAATATTGTTACTAAAATGTGTCAGTGACTTACTGGTCACTCTTTGTGTGCTTATATTTCTAGTGTGTCTTTCATGTTTAGAGATGAAGTAAATTTTGCAGGAGAACAAGAAAATATATGTGGCTGATCAATTACTTTTGAATTTGTAGCCTGAGCTGTTTCTTGTGGGAATAAATCTGGTTTCATTGTGGATGAAAGTTTCAAAACCACGTGGAGAATCTCTTCTTTTTTGAACACACTTGTCTAAATCTCTGCTAGAGGCTTGATGTTCTCAATCCACATCTTGAAGTACTTGCACAAGGTGGCAGAGCTCCTGAAGTTCCTGGTTGCTCCTTTCATTTATATAAATCCCTTGACTAAAGTTTCTTAGAAGCCAAACTAACCAGTTTGAAAGCAGGTTGAGGAAGAGCTAGAATCATTTAGCTGTCTTTGCTGCCTGTCTAGTAATCACGCAACAAATTCTGAAAAATACAGATCAGCCTGTACCCGAGGCACTATTTCTCTGCAAATCTTTTCTGTGTGCTGCTTTCTTGCTATTTCTGCACTTGCTCTCATGCATTTGGGTTGTCTTTCTGTGTTGGGTCATGTCAAGATGCTTTCCTAGTCCATTAGATCTTGCAGGATATCTTGTGAAAGGGCATTTGAAGGCTCAGGTGATTTTCCTCTGCATTGCAGAGGTTGCGTTTCTAGAGAGGTCAAGGTAAAAGTTGCAGGTTTTGGAATGAGATTTAGGTGTAGAAATCAATATATGCGCTTGAAAGAATTTTACTTTTGCTCTTCATTGTTAAAATGAGCATATTTTTGAGGTTGGTATGATTTCTTTCCTTTGTGTGCATGAAATGCTTGCCCCTATCTTTTCGTGTATCTGTATTTTTACATATGCTACAAATAAAAGTAGATTTGAGGGCAAATGCTGTAGAATATTTTGTCAGGATTTAAGCTGCAATTGTAATATGTTGCTTGAAGGCTCTGGACAATACTGCTTGAACAAAGGAACTCTTTCAATCCAAAGGGGTTTGTTTTCTGTAATGACTCTCAAACCAAATCAATATTTGTTTTATTAACCTGATGGGTGGATTCAGTTTAAAGTCTTAGTGTAGTTTGTTTGAAGTGCTTTGTGCTTGGAAGCTCTGTGAGAGGTAAACAATACTGAGAGTCACAGCAACAGTGGCCTATTGTATTGAGCAAGTCCCTTTTGTACGGAGGCTGTTGACCACTTGTGTTGTTTTTTGAGGAAATCAGCCCATACTTTTTTCCTGACACAACCTCCAGCATTCAAACGTCCCGAAAGTTGGTAAATATTTATCAAGATGTTTTAAAAATATTTTTCTCACAAGTGTTCGCTGGCTCTACTGTGCAGTTTTCTTCTCTTTTAATACCATGGTAAAGATGCAGGGGGAGGTGAACAAGATCATTGTTTGTCAACATCAAGAGCAGTGCAGCTGTGCCTGATTATGTTAAATCATACGATGACGCACCATTTTTGACATATGCAGCATCTCTTTATTGTAAATTAATCACCCTAAGAATCTATTTTCATTAGTTTAGAACTTTAGTGTTTTGCCTCTTTATGTTTTGCATTATTTAGAATCATGGTGGACTGAGATGTTTATTTACATAATTAGCTCCATATGCCTTCACTACATTCAACATATGGCTGCAGCTATGCAGGACTCCTCTCCCTTCTAGAATCTGTGCTGGCCCTGGAGGCAGGCCTGGGAGAGATCCTCTGGGCATCTAAATGAGCCTGCAGTCTTCATCACCTTGAGTAGTGATGTGGTGTGGCAGCCACTTTGCACCTAAAATATACCTTTCTTCTTTAACTGTGATAAAAAAAGAATAAAATATCCATGCCTGTGATGGCCAGTGATAGCAAGGCTCACCAGTGGGAGGTTGTGTGGGAAGGACCAAACTGTTCTGCAAAACCCTGTTACTGTCTTAGCTGCAAGGGAGAAGCCTTCTCAAAAGCTGACTGTGGCCTCAATTCATTATGATTTTGAGGCATCTGTAGTCCTGCTAGGCTTCCAGGCTCAAAAACCCCAAGCTTCTCTCCAACATAATGTGAGGTTGATGGCAAAATCATGAGATTAAAAAAAATAATAAATCAGTTCTAGATTCTTTTATTTTCTTTGATGTTCAGGGCTTCCCATTTCCAAGCTTTTGTTTGAGAATATGAATGCTAGAAACTTTAATTTAAATGAAAGCTGAGAAAAACCCAAAACTGCAGGATCCCTATGGCTTCTGGTTCCTATGACTTTGCTTAATGGATCCCCTGCATTCCAACTTCAGATATTGCAGCATTTGAAATCCTGGCTCATGGTCACTTGTTGGTTGTTTCCATGAGTGCTGCCATGGGTGCACCTCATAAAGCAGCCATTCTGCTCCTCTGATCCTCCATCTGCTCCTCAGCTGATCATCAAGGAGATGAAGCCTACACACTCTGAGCCAAGGCAAGGAAGTGCCAAGCAGAGGAATAAAGCAGCAGTGAGTTTGTAACTCAGCAGGGAGGAAAACTGCAGACCTACATGCAGAAAATGTGTGAATGGGAAATATTAAACAGGGGGCAGGCAAAATTTAAAGAGAAGGAATAGGCAACCTAAACCTGGTGAAAGAGAGACCCACTTCAATTTTTAGTTTGTTTCTGGGAAGTGCCACTAAAGTAGCCTTGCTCTGGTACTGGTATTTTCTACATCCTTATCACAGTTTCCACATGGGTCTGTGGAGAGAACAATTGTACCCAAGAGCTGACAGTACCTAAGGTATCTGACTGAGTTTGGGCATCAGATATAATTTGGGAGCATGGTTCCTCAGTGGATGCTTCAAAACAGTGAAGGGTGCTTAAAGGTGTGCTAGTCAGTGCAATTTCCCTGTAGGTGCTGCTTCCTTCTGATTTTATATTCTGTTTCATGAAAATACTAACTGCGAGTGCCCCAGATCTGCAGCACATATATGCTGAGTAGTTAGCAAAGGAACTCAGTACAGCCAGGAGAGCTGTGCCACACATCCTCTCAGTAGTGGAGCACTGTTCTGTTATTTACCAATTTTATTCCCCAAGCCCTCATGAATTAGGGAAGAATTACTGCCCCTTGCCAAAGGATATTGACACTCAGGCAGATTAAAGACATTGCTCATGGTTGTACACAAAGTCTGTACTTAACCTGACAAAGGAATTTAAGCCTCTAGAGTCCTAATCCAGAGCCCTTTCTACTAGAGGAAAGATAACTAATCTGAGCTCTTGAACTCTATGAGTGTGAGAGCACTTTGAGCAGGGTTGGCATGGGAAGGCAGCAGCCCACTGCTGGCACATGCTGGCCAGAGCAGGATCCCTGCTGCAAGGCAGCAGAGTTAGAGCTTAGGCGGCCCTCTTTGCTCCTGGTGGTAAAGTGGTGGAATGCACAGAGCTATCCTATGCAGCCTTTAGTGTTTTCCCAAGGTTTCCTATCTGCTACCCTTTTGAATGGCATCTTCTCAGCCAGGGACCTGGGATACGGTTAGTGCCCCAGCTGTGTTCTTGCTTTATAGCACAGGAAAAGGTAAGGGGATACCCACAGAAAGGAGACATAGGACGGTGGGCCAGGAAGAAGCTGAGGGTGAGCTGAAACCGTCTTTCTGTCTTGTAGCTCTGGCCCCAGAAGAGTTTAATACGCAGTTAGTAAAAACCAGTAAATTTTGCCTCAGTGCTCTGAACCACTTTTTCTATCCTGCACATGGCTTATGTATGAATGTAGGGCAGATTTAGCCCGTCAATGACTACAAGTTACGAAGTGTGCATATCTTCTCCCCCTCCTCCTCCAACATGTGCCTCATCCTTGAGCTTCCAACCTGATCCTCTTTTACTCCCCAGGCTGTAGTTCCTTTGCTCCGTTGCAGTGGCTTTGCAGGCTTGGCTGATAGACTGCCACATATATCCACAGAGAAGCATATGCATGGGCAATATGATTCGTGTTGTGTGACTGAACTCATCCCACCAGCTTTAAGCAATTAGTAATTTCCCTCAGGCTCTGCCATTTCTAGTGTTTGCCACCCCAGCAACAACAATAAAGCAGTGACACAAAGAATGACCTGTGTTACACATTGACCAGAAGATACTGACCTGGGCTAAGTATTGCTGTCAATCATGGGCCATCCCACATCTACTCACAGAGAACACCACAGTGGATTGTAGCATTGTAAATCCTCTCTCTGCAGTTATACTGAATACCATTCATTTTGGACAATGCACAAGAACTGTTTTTGTTATTCATTACGAAGTCCTCTGAGGATATGCCTTTTTTTCTCTCTTTCTTCTGGTGATTGTTCTGAAACCCTTGAATCTTTAATTGGAACGAAAATTTGCTTTATTGCTCAAGAGTCTTAACAATATAGCAGTTTGAATGAAATGCTCAGACACAGCTCAGTGTACTCCCTTCCACGCTATACTCAGCCCTCCTCTCTCCCATGTGCTATGCAGACATGTACACTTTTCTTGCCCCCTTAAACATATTCTGTTCCAAGACTTCCACTCAGAGAGACACTGTATAACTAACCCCCACTGCATGAACAGCTACTTCTCCATCTGCAGCTTGATCCTTTTTCATCATAATTGTTCCATGCATTCTCTCCTTTCCCTAACACCTCCTGGACTGAGGTGCATCCTGCCACTGAGGTCCTGACATTGTGACTGCCACTGTGAATAAAACAGCACAGCACTTGCTTCTCCATATCTGGGTTTTACTCCTGGGAATAAAATGTCTTCCCACTTTTGGAATGGGAAGAAGAGCATCCCTCAAATGGTAAATTGGTTGGGGCTTTCAGAAAGAAGAACATTTCCAATGGACTTGAGCTTAGAGTCATGAATCTCTGTGTAAATTAGTGGTTTAACAAAATAATGATCTTTATGGAAAACGTATAAAATATTTTCCTTTTCCAAAAAAGTTATTTCAGTAACTCTATATCATTTTATTACCCAGCCTTTAGAAGAATGACAAAACAGCGAAGAGTCCTCAAATCACTTACCTCTTCTCCCCAACACATGAGGATTGCTCATTGATCAGATACTTACTTTTCCCTTCAAGTAAAAAGAGACAGGAAAAGTTGAAACAAAGATTACTTTATTCCCGTTTTCTGCTTTCTCAATGCTTTTTGTGCAGGGCTTAAGTGGGAATAGTATTCAGAAAAAAAAAAAAAAAAAGTGTGCTTGAGTACAAGCTCCTGTTTAAACAGGATACATTTCAGGCTGCCAAGAAGACTTTTACAGAACTAAATACAAGGTTCTTAACTGAAAAGGAAAATTAATTTAATATCTTGACAGAACCTTTTTTATCATTTATTTTTACAAGGGACTATTCATGAGTGTGCACGATTCCTTAGCCTTACATAAGTGTCATGCTTTTTTGCATTTATAAATATTCAGGTTAGAATATGCAGGACATTGATTTTACAGGTGATACCAAGTCTTATATTTGCTGCAGAAGGACAGTTCAGATGACTGGCTCGCAACTATTTATTTTTAAATGTGTAATCCGTGTGACTCAAAAGCTGCTTTGTTGTTGGAGACCTGGTCTGAAAAGAAGCTCGTCAGCTTGTTATTTCGCGCAACCGGGCTTTCCCCGTCGCGGCGTCGAGCAGAAAGATGAGTCCGATCGCGATGTTTACCCACCTTGGGCCCGTGTTTGCCCAATATATATGAAAGGGATCCTGTTA
Organism: Horornis vulcanius; assembly: GCA_013401035.1. NCBI lineage: Eukaryota > Metazoa > Chordata > Aves > Passeriformes > Scotocercidae > Horornis > Horornis vulcanius. Next base: position 8,064 of record VZUA01004170.1, read on the forward strand.
TCATCAGGCCGGCATTCCGGAGGAAACACTTTGGGAGCCGCAGCCAGAGGGGGGAGCGGGGGATGCTGCCTCCCTCCGTCCCCGCGGCGCGGCCGGGGTCTGTCCGTCCCTCCAGCACCATCTAGCGGGACCCCCGCGGGTGCCGGGGGCTGGAGATTCAGGGGAAAGCGCCGGCGGTCTCACCAAAGAGCGCGGATACGTCTGGCCTTGCGGCTATCATTTTCCCAGGCTGGGTTGGTACCTGCCCCGCTTGCCCATGGGCGCGGCTGGACGCCGGGGCTCGCTGGTGCTCCCGCTCGGCTTTTGCTGCTGTTCTGCATGAGCTAGGAAAACTGCTGTGCCTATTTTTGCTTTGGCTTTCCCATCTGTGTAACACATGTCACGGTTGAGTAAAGGTTAATGGGAGGCATAAATAAAGGCAAATGACCACGAAATCCTGAACTCAGATTTGCTGATAATACAGTTTTGCTACTTATCGCCTGATTTGCTCTCAGCTTTTGGTGTGGCTTTACCGTCCTGCTCACCGCACACCAAGGCAAATGCTGTGCCTGTGTCCCAGGGCAGCTGTGCTGCACGTGCTCTGGCCAGAGCAGAGAGTGTTTATTCAGAGTTAAAAAGTAACATTTGCCCGGTAAGAAGGAATGATGAGGGAAACAGACTGGGACAGTCTGTAGCAGAGTAAAGAGTTCGCTTGAAGAGGGAGCAGCTCACCTGGGATAGGGTGACTGGCTAGAGCACATGTGCCAAGAGTATGCCCAGAAGTGTGAAGGAGTATGACTGCAGAAGCAGAGATGCTTCAAAGCAAAAACTCTCTGAAAACTGAAGCAGGATTTCCCCTTACCTGAACTGAAGGGCAGTATTGCCTGACATACAGTGTAGAATAAAACCTGACAGATTTGCACTGATGTTGCTTCAGTTTTTCTTGACCTGGGCAGGGGGCAAGACTCCCCTGTAGCCCCCATGGGGATGGATAATATAGGCCGTGTTCCCAGCATCCCAGGATAGGAGTGCACACAATCTTCATGCTGATGTTCCACAGCCGGTTTCAAAGAATAATCATAATTACTGTGTATTTGCATAAGGCAGAGCTCAGGGACCTTCTGTCAAGCAAAAATAGAAATATCTTTCCCCCAAATGCAAGCAGCCACTGCCAGTCAACTGGTGTGTTGAGCATTTAGTCGTAGCTCAAAGAGACCTTCCCAGCGAACCATGTCAGCCTATTAATAACGTGAAGGTGTTTAGTAATAGACTGGTCATAGCTGGATCCTGGGTTAAACGTACTTAAAGGCCCTCAGGATATCATTAAAAACTTGTAAACCCCCAGCATCTAAAGCTGCAATTCCACCACCTCTCTTTCCCACATTTCCTGAAGAAAGGGACAACAATTCAGAACTTTCTTTCAAGTCACATAGAAGTTTGGTTTTCAGTGCATACTACTAGAAACAAGGGCTTAAATTTACCAGTGGAAGAGATGTGACTGTCAACAAGTCAAACTCCCTCCCAGACATGCCTTAGCTCTCATCCATCATCTGAGGCATGGTTCACACTGGGTGTCTGCTCTATTGGCAGCAACTCTGCCTGGTAGAATCAGCTGCCGTGTGAGATGCACACCTACCCAAATTAATATTTTGGAGGGCATCAAACAGACATGATGAACTAATGCATGATCTTAGTTTCACAACAGAATTAGGTCTCAAGTAGTTCTCAGATTTGTGCATGGTTTAACAGGGCAACCCAGCAAGCAGTATGTTCTTCAGCATAACCTTGATTAGAGAATTAGAGTTAGGTTATAGAATCAGGCAAACAGTCTTTTGGTAGGTTACAGACGACTGAGGTTTCTCATGTTTTGAGGCCTTGCCTGATTCAGGCCCACAAGATTATCAGCTTCTTGATCTGTTATTTCTTTGTTAATTCAGTAGTAGTTTGGGGAGTTGTAAGTTGTCAGCCAGAATTTTTACCAAATCACTTCTGCCCTGGATTACTGTGTTTTTGCAGATCTGGCTGAGAATGAAATTTGCTTCTGAGCAGCTGCCAAACAGGGCATCTGTCAAGAAATTTACATACTGTTATATTTCTGTAGTTCTGTACTCTATGTAAATAATATTTGCCCCCTGGCATCTTCCTCACAGAACGGATTTCTTCCCTGTGGTTTCTTGCCAGAATCTTGGCCATTTCAATAATTGAGACTCACACTGAGACCTTAGAAATGTTAATACCCAAAAGCACTAAAATCACAGAACACTGCATGATTAAGACTGTTCTAAAAACTGCATCAACAATCAAAACCAGCATATCTAGAGAAACATCATATTTGCTTGCTCCAGTTCTGTGCCCCTTCATAATTCAACAGATGGAAACTGGAGCAACAGCTGCCCAGTTGATGTTCGTATTCTAGAGGGAGGTGGAGCTGGTTGGCCAGTACAGTTATGCTCATTCCATTTAACCCAGCACCAAAATAAGGGGACCAAGGGATACATGGGAGTGTTGAGAAGGTAGGCTCATCACCAGTTTCACCAATCCATATGTAATACAAAATATCCCATTACCCACAGCCAGCTAGTACAGTGCTCCTCTAGCTCAGTTCAGGAAATAGCAGCAACCTGAGATTCAGGAATTTATAACCAGCTCCCTAAGGATCTCTTTAATCTTGATCCAACCTTTATCAGCATCTCCAGCCTTTATCAGCAGGGTCTTCCTAAGCAGGGTCTGATTCCTGTCTCTGTGAGTGCTGTATCAATGAAATCATATGTACGTCTAGGCAGCTAAATCAAACAGGTCCAGGGAGCAAGCTGGACTGCAGATTGCCTTTATTGCCTAATTATTCTCACACTCCTGACATGAACCAGGGAAAAGCATACATGAGGACTATTCCCAGCCATGTGGAACATTGAATGCTACGCTGTCTGCCTCCTTCCAGCTTCTGTGGTTTGCTTAACTCCATTCATGGCACTGTCCTCCCAGGCTTTGCACCCTCGGGAGGCCCCTTTGTGCCTACCTGTCCCAGGACATGCAAGGTACAACCTCAGCACCTTGCCATGAAATCTCAGAAGCCGTAACACATTTTGCACACGCTTTGAACTGAAATAAATAGATGAAAAATAGTAATTACGTATTACACTTCAGGGCATCTATGGAGCCTATGAAAGGCTCTGGAAAGTGCTACATAGTGTCTTTAGGCCATAAAAGGTCCCTGGTCCTGTTTGATTAACTTTATAGTTAAAGGTGTTTGCCTTAGAAACAGTGTTGTTATGTTTATAGTGTTTCAGACAGTGTAAAAACTCGGTGAGCTGTGTAATCCACAGAGAAAAATAGCATCAACACATCACCATGCCCTACAAACAAGCGGAAGGGTTTTGCAGTATAGGTGTTTCTCTAGTTTTGCATAATATTTCATATTCTCTCCTATGTTAGCTGTCCTGGTAGAAGCCCATTCTGCTTTCAAATGAAATGTTATTTTATTACTTAAATGCATAAATCACAGTATTATCTCTCTATCTCAATGAACCATGTTTTCTAATGAACACATACATGATCCATATTAATTGACACTATTGAAGGGAATTGGGTCCTCATATTTTTAAAGCTGAACTGAAAGGCATTCATAATTCATTCTCATCAATTTAGCTTTGCAGAAAAGAAATATAAGAGATAGGAACTTCTTTGCTTTTTTCATGCCTTTTTTGTGGAAGACATTTTTATATGTGATATGCTGTGAGATACCAGGAACAAGTGTTTAGAGAGAAGAAATATTGCATACATACACAGAATTGCACTGCTTTGAATTATAGCACTACAAACCCAAACCAAACCCATTGCCTCTTTGTGAAGCTACTTTGGTTTTACAGGACTATTTTTTTCTGGTCTACTAGAGTACAGACCTGTGAAATCTGAATAGGCATGGCACCAAATGGGGCAAAGGGATAACGAAAAGAGCAGGGCATGTGAGGTGGAAGCACAAGGCCAGTTCACTCCACGAGATCTGCATCCACGTCCTGCTGAATGTGAGTGAGACTGGAAGATCCCAGTGGGAATGTTCAGGGAGGCAGTGTGTTGCATGGTCACAGCAGTAGAACTGGATGGGATCTACTTAATTTTCAAAGTGTTTCAAAGAGGTAGAAAGATTTTTATGGGGCCTCCCTCCCTTCCCACTTCAAGGTTACCTTAGCCAGTTGAGCTCTGGGGGTCAGCAGATGCTGTTGTTCTTTGCACGACTTCTCAGGGCACAGAAGTTATGCTGGGATTATCTGAGTGAAGGCTCAGAAGCATGCTTTCTTGTTGTTATATAATTATATTTTTCCTCCAGAGGCTGTTTACAGTAGATTTACATAGAGTAGTGAACAACTGGCCCTCATTATTTTTATAAAAACTCCTGCTTGATCAGATCATGCTAGGAGAATTACTTCAGTCTTCTCTTTCTCCTAATTAGTTTATTTCTTCAGAAGAGGTTTTATTTTTTCTACAGTTCCACTGTATTTCCTCTGTATATTCTAGAGCAAAAAGCAATAATTTCTTTGAAGAAGTTGCTTACTTCAAGAGGAAAGATCCTTGTTTAAGTGGGCTCCAGTGCATTAAGATCTGAGCTGGATGCTACTAAGTTAACATTTTCAAACATTCCTTGGGTGTTTAGCAAGGTTTAGGGAGTCACCATGGAGACTTATTTGCCTCCAGATGAGACAGAATTATTGAAATATGTCTATCTGAATCAGAAGATTTTATTCCAAGATATGAAATGGGTGCAAGCCTTTCTCTTTGAACAGTACCTCCCCCTACAGCTCCCTTTCTGCCAGCTTACTGTCACTTTGTTCCCAAAGCACTTTCCCTTTTCAGGTCCACTCCTGCTCTAGTGATTTTGCAAGGGTGTCTTCTCTGCTTCTGCAACTGGACTTTGAGGCAACGTGCCTTTCCCCTTTCCACCACAGACCTGGTGAAAACTTCTGAAATCAATGGAAATCTTTTCGTATATTGGCTCTGCCAGTTGATTACCTACCCACACGCCATCTGCCACCCTTCAGGAGAATTAGATGCAGTCTCCAGTAAATGTGCAATGACTGAAATGTCCACTCTTTCCCTGTGCTTTTGGGCTGCCCAATTTCTGTACAACCTCTTTCTTTAGAACTGTTTTTACATCCAAGCAAATGTAAGCAGTAGACTGAGATAGCGATTTAGGGAAAAATTGCCTTCAATGGGCCTTACATCCATGAGTACCTTAAAAATAAATCACAGACATAAGTGGAGAACGAAATATTAATAGAAGAGTGATCTCTTTCTTCTTCCTAAGGTCTGTGAACTGGAATGCATTTGAAATTCCTCAGTCTCATGTCAACAGCAGAAATAAGTGCTCAGACTTGCCACCAGCAGAGCCCCATGCTGTTGTGGGCTTGCAATTGCAACAGCTCCCTTTTGTGTTAGGTGGGCTGTTCTCTGTCTACAGGAAAGTTACATCTCCCTGAGCATCAAGATGTTTAGGGGACAATTGCTGCCTTGCTTTTTTTTATTTTTTCTACATCCTCTGAACCCTTACACTATCAGAAAAGATACTATCAGTTTCCCCTTTATGCACCCCCACATCAGTTTATCTCCATAGTGAGGAGCGTAATTGCTAAGGTCTGTAGAGATGCACATACAGGTACAAAGATCAAAATAGCAAGCATACGTCAAGCATAATTATGATACACCTGTGTGCATGCCTTCATCTGTGTGGAAAAATAGCACCAAAAACATTTTGGTTGTGGTCTTAACCCAAATTCACTTCACCAGTCTCAGATTTTTACAGAGCCACTTATCGCTGATTCTGCATTACCTCAAAGCAAGGATTTCCCATGTTACTTTTTGCAATGCCAGAAGCACTAATCAAATGGAAAGAGGGCTGATGCAGCCATATGTAACAACATGGCTTGGAATTGCTTGCTTTTGGCTGTGGGAAACCTTGCTCTACCTTTATGAGGAAGTCTAGGAGAAAGGAAGATTTTTAAAGAGTCTGCAGCAACAGCAAGGCAAA
>VZUA01004171.1:0-14691 GCA_013401035.1 Horornis vulcanius
AAGGTTACAAGGATGGAGGTGGCAACAAGAAAGAGGCAAACTCCAAAAATAGAGAATCTATTTTATCTATTTTCCACTTATTTTCCTAGACATGTGTGAATTATTAATACTAAAAAGGAGTGTTTTTTCCAATATCTTTTAGGTAGTTAGAATTTTTATATTATTTTTTGAGATCTACTCTTGATGCTGCTAGGAATGAGGGAGTTTCATCTGTTTGTGTTTAGGGAATAAACTTGCCACAGATGCTCCAAATCTTCCATTCACTTCTTGCAGGTGACAGCTCTAATGGCACTAGAGACTTGCAAATCCTGGCACCCACACAGTCTAGCCATAATTTTGGCTCATAAACCTCTATAACGTCACATTTCACAAAGGAGTATGCATTCTGGACTAAAAGAAAACTCTTTTGCCTTCCTTGCCAGTTTTGGCAATACCTCAGACCCCTGCTATAAAAGAAGTGTGGCTCAAGTAGTAGCAGCTATAAAACTAAGATCTATATTTAAGATAAAATCTAATTTAGCATCTATGAAATTAAAGCAGACTCTCTTCACAGAGTCTAAAAAGTAGACGTATGGCCAAGTCCAGATCCCCTTTGCTGACTGGTGTGAATCCTGGATTAGACAGCAAGAATATACTTATCCTTTGGGGGAAAGAAAAAAAAAAAAGAAACTGAAGAAACCATTCAGGAAATTGTGGTGCTTGTGGAATTAGCTGTAAGCAGAGAAGATGGCAGCATCTGTGGGAGAGAATGCTGCCATAAATAGCAAAATATGGCTTAAAGAGTTGGAAGTTATGAAATAGCTCTCTATTACCATTAAGTGGAGAAACAGTTTTTGAGTCAGCCCCATCAGGAAAAGAACCATCACTTAAAAAAGTGCTAGCTGACATGATCCTGTGTCATGCTCTGCAATTAGCATCCAGTTTCTGAGGCTACTTCCTAACTAAAATGATTTCTAAACAGCACTTTTTCATTAAATCATAGAATCATCAAGGCTGGAAGAGACCTTTAGATCTCTAAGCCCAACCATTCACCCAGCACTGCCACTGTAACCCCATAACCAGTAAAGCACCACCCAGCACCAAGTGCCTCTCAATCACCTCCAGGGATGGTGACTCTACCACCTTCCTGGGCAAGGCAGCCTGTTCCAGTGCCTGACCACCCTAACAGTGAGAGAGTTTTATCTAATACCTCCCAATCCGAGGAAGAAATAGACTTTTCTCCAGTCTGCTTCACCTTCCCAGCTGGAATAGCTGTAGGTGGTAACTCTCAGCCACACACACCACCGAGCGCTGGCTGTGCCTCACAAAGCCAGAGGGAAGGTGGGAAATGTGGTCCTCAAAATGACTGCAAATAAACACTGAGTATATCTAGGAAGAAGGTCAGTGCCTCGGGAAAAGGCACTGGAAAAAAAAATCACACTTCACCCTTCATATTTGTCCTCTGTCAGTGCTGGGCATTCTTTCAGGTCTTTCTCCGTATCTCTGCCTCTGATCCAGCTCCCAAAAATAGTAACAAAGGGCTTTGCATAACTCTCTTAAACCAAGAAATGCACGAAAAATATTGTGGACCTATAGGATGCATTAGCTCAGCCTTTTCTCAGCTGCATTTTTCTCCTTTAAATTCAGTTGAAATAATACTTATTCTTAAGTTATTTATTTCCATTAATCTGAGCTTTTTCTGTACAGGGATGACAGGGCTGCCTCTCACTTAGCTGCCTCAGCTGGAGAACAACAGAAAGTGGAGTCAATCCAGCAAATTCACCTACAAACCCCATGATGTCTTCTCCACACCCACATCTGGCACACAAGTAAGAAGCTTCATTTCTCTGATCCTCATCTGCTTCCCCATCTTCAGTCTGTTTCCCTTTCCCTCCACATGTTGTTTCCATCCTTGTGAAACTGTGCTAATGCTTTGCTTTAGCACCTAAAACAAAAGGAAAAAAAGCCAAAAGCCCTATGGCATGGTCCTTCCTCAGTCTTACCATTTTTCTAGTAAGCAATCCCTGCTTTTAAGTGGAAAGTGTTTGTTTTCAGTCCTTTGCCATTGTTCCTCTGCTCCTGCTGAGATACTCTGGAGTTATTCCTTTTGGAGTCCCTTTACTCATCTGCAGAGTGAAGAAAGCAGTTAGCTCCATTTAAAGGTGCTCAAGATCCATTTTTGAGGAACAGCTTTGGGAAAAGGGAGGACTTTTTTCAATCCTTTTTATCACCAGATGAGCTTTTTATTACCCCTGTAGCTGGTGGCAAGACCTTGGGAAGAGAATATTGTTCTCTGGAGAAGGGTTCATAATGTCAACAGAATAACACCACCCTGACCCCTTTACATCTTACAGAGAATACCTTTCCTTGCTTTCACTCTAAGCCGCAGGGAGTTTGTGGATGCACACGTACATGGCCAAAACATAGTTTTGAGTTAGAAGTGAAAGATGAGGACAAGCAAATAAATAGACACTCAGAAACTGTGAGATGTTTTTTTAAAGCACAAAGAGTCTACAGCTATCTTTCCATTAAATCCCCTTCGTCACTGGGAGGGGCTATTATTAGAACAAGAGTACACAAAGTGTTCTGCACCCACTACAGAAAGGCTGTGAGTAAATCCTGTTCAGTTCCTTGCTGGCCTGTGCCATTTCTCAGTAGAGCAGTTTGATTATTGCCATGCTGCTTGTTGCCTGGGTCTCTGACAGTCTGCAGTGGGAGTAAAATGCTGCCCTTCTGATGTGGGATCTTTTGGCACTTGCTGTGGAGTTCTGTCCAAACGAATGTGCAGGCAGCAAATGGAGGCTCTCACCCCCTGCCTACGTGGGAGCTTAGATCAAGGAGCAGTTGAAACTCTCCCCAGTTTGTATATAAATAGAATTGTATATAAAATCCCAACACCATTAGCTTACACAAATTGTGTATGCCAATCATTCTAAAAATTCTTTCCAAGCAAGCAAATCCTCTATAAATCTAAGAGATAATCAAATACATGTCTTGCAGTCACTTTACACCTTTGGTGACCTCATCAAAACATGCCAGTGCTCTGCCAAAATCCATGACTCTGTCTGTAAATTTTAGCTGTTCCAGGAAGTTTGTGCACCTGATGCAACGTTACTTTTATTAAACCTCCCTCTTGTTTTAGTTCTTTCTTTTAATTTAGCTAGGGTCAAGCTAAAGAGAGGTGTGTAGCCACTGGAATTAAGCTGAATGTGAAGAACGACCACTACTGGAATGATACATCCAGTATCTTGTCCTTAGCTAGAAAAATTGATACTTTCCAAAGACATGGGGAAGGGTAAAAGGCCATAAACTAGTAATTTATTCCTGGCATTTCAAAAGTTTTAAGGATTAAAGATGATGTTCAATATCACACATTTTTAAGACAAAGTGATAATATAAAATTATTCATACATATCCTTTCTATTTGAATTTCTCTACAGCAAGTTGACTTGTGTTGCACAGCCTTGTTTACTTCTTTCCTATTCCACTCATATCACTCAGTCCTTTGTAAAAAGACTAAACACCATCCAGAAGAACCAGTGAGGTTGCCTTGTCCCAGCTGCTCTGGAGTTTGCTCCAAGATTTCAGTCTTGCAAGGCTGCCAACATCCACCCTTAATTTATTCCACCCTCTCCCTGGGATAGGAAAACCCCCTTAAGGTTATTTATCATCAAAAAGAAGAAAACAGATTTTTGGCATTAGCACAGCCAATGGGACATCTAATACTTTGTTTCAAAATTTACTCTGAGTAACTCTACAAGAAGCCCTCCTACAATCCCATATATACCTTAACGCTCTTACAGATGTGCATTTCTTTGAAATTCCTAGTTTTTTGGAGGATTTTACCAACTTTTTTTTTTTTTTTAAAGACATCCCCTTTTCTTGCAGTTTGTTTTATAGCTTACCAGGCAGTCCTAGATCCGATGCTTTCCTGAAGTTTAGGGAGATAAAATCTATTTCATTTCTGCAGTCTAGAAAAGGGACTCTTGTATCTAGGAGAGCTGTGGAGTGAGTCTGACAGCATAATTTATTTATTTTTTTTACCATGCTTCATTTTGTCCTAGTTTTCATTCACATCTGTATCCACCTCCATCATATGAAAAGCTTATTTACAGTCCTGCATATTTCAGAGCTTGAAATATGTGGCTGTTATAATAATATTATATCATAATAATATANGTTGAGCTCATCATTTTCCCCACACGTTTGCTCTTAAGTCAGGCCTTACTAACAGGATCTCAAGCGACTGACAACAATCCATGGCTGCTAGAGACGCCCCCGGTTTTGGCAGTCACAGTTTGGTGTGCCCACCTTGCTTCAGCCCCACTAGCTGGCACTTGTGATGAGAGCTGTCCCCGGCAACACAGGGACTTGCCCCAGCCCCTGGATTCGTTGCGCACCTATTCAGGGATCAGCGCGTTCCTGACTTCCTAGGAAATCACTAGGCAGGTCAGACAGAATACTACGCAGATGAACAGCCCAAATCCTTGCAGAAAGATCAGTGAAAGAGGGTGGAGGAAGTTATGCAAAACTCTGGCTAGACAGACCCAAATAAAGAAAAAACATAAGCCCACGCCCTCTGTCTGGTGATCTTGATGACTGAGCAACAGTGGAAACGCTTTTATTTGCCAAAAAGAGCTTCCCTACTCCTTAAAAGGAGCTGTGCACACTCATCCCTGTCTTTGTGGTCCTCTTAAGTATTTGCATCTCCAGTGCAAGGAATGAAAAGCTGGTCAAAATTCGTCACTGGAATGAAATGTGAGTTTCCTGCCGTCAGTCATCCTTTCCCTCTTCCATTCTCTGCGAATAGATAAGGCGGTGGTTCTCTCCAGAAGGCTTTGTTTGCTTTGTGAGGCATTTCAATCCGAGTGCCCGAGGCTGTAAGGTTAATGCTGCAGGACAGGGTGTATTGTTTCTCAAGTCAAGTTCTGATTTGTGCAAGAAGGAAAAAGTCATTTCTCATGCTGTTTTCCCCTCTTGAAAACTGGGATGGTTAGAAGCAATTTTTTTGCAAAGGCTTGGTGAGACATGGAAAATGTGCTCTGTTCTCTCTGAGTGCAATCAGTCCTTCTCATATTTTTTCCTTCTAAAAAGCTATTTTGAAATAAGTCTAATTAGCCTACTCCTAGCACATATTTTGGATTATGGCATTGTAAAATGTTTTATGGTGTGTATGTACTGCATACACGATGCATTATTTTGTTAAATCTATCATCAATTATTTTTTTTCTTTGGCACTTCCTGTCAGATAAACAGAGAGAACTGAATTTGGATGTGAATTTTATGGGTGGAGAGGGAAGGAAAAGAGGAGGTGGAAGGGGAAGGAGCAGCAAATTGTTTTGCAAAGAGTCTCTGGGCTGCAGCCATGCTTTTGTTTGAAAACACAGATATATACCCAGTGACTGCTAATATTAAAAATAGCGTAATGGCAATAATCTATGAGGAGGCCTAAGTTATAGGTCATGTAGCTATTAATGGAAAGCACCTATGGCTCACAAAGCCACTTGCCACATAATGGATTCATGTCTCAGTCCCAAAGGTGAGTGAGATGAGGGAAACCAGCCCACAGAGGCTAATCTGGTAATTCTTGTATGTGCCTCTGTCTCCACAGAAAATTGTTAAAACCTCCTGACTAGTCCAGTGAGAAACAAACTCAGGTTAGATGACCTAACCTTTGCTGCCCTGTTAGCAGAGGCCTGGGAGCAGTCTGGGGAGGGGGGAGGAACAGGGTCCACACTTAGGATGTGGTTGTGGCCCATGGAGGGTGCTTTTCGAGATTTTCCCCTGCTGGGCTAGGAGTGGTGGAAACCCTGCCCACAAAAGAGAGGTGGAAATATTTTTATAGCTGCTTGTACTTGCATTTCCCTGGATTATTCAGATACTGCAAGGATGAATGCAGTAACACTTGCAAGTTACTCAGCTAATACGGTGTTGCAAGCTATATGAGGTAATAGAGAAATATTTCATTCACTTCCAGGGACCAGCTCACTGGCCTTTTTCCAGCAGCACTGTAAACTTGTAAAACTGATGGATCAGTTTCCCAAGGGTCTTCATTACCAAGAACCATTCTGACTTCTCAGCAACTGGAACAGCCTTGTAAACTATTCAGAACGCGCAAGATGTTTAAAATATTGCAATTAGTGTTCCCCAGGGCTTTGTGCTGGGCTTCTTTTCCCAAAGACTCTTTTCTGTCATATTTAGCACAGGAGAATTGGATGAGGCTCTCTTGGGGCTTATCTCTGTCAACAGGAAAAGGGCACTTCTAAATGAAATTAAGTGCTACTGCTCCCTTCCTCAAAGGCAAAATCCACTGCAATGACTAAGTTATGTCTCCAACTGTTAAAAAAATTCCAAACATTGGGATTACTTGGATTTGCTTCCAAAGGGGCTTAGCACAAATATGTGTATAACTGAATTTCAAACATAGTTCTGCATGTGAATTAAACTCCACAAAATGCCATTACTTTGACTTTTGCCATATAAAATATGAACTGGTGTGTGCCTCGTGTCTCTCTCAGCTGTCCTACTCTGATATCCCTGTCCCTCTATGTCTTTAAGGCAACCACTTCCTGAGTGAAGCCATCTTCTGTTTGCTGACATCTGGAGCACAGAACAGGTATATGATCATTACACATGGGATAATGGATTCAGTTTTCATTTTCTTAAAGGTTGTTTTTAGAGAGATTCTGTTTTCGAAAGTTTAAACAATACTTGGACATCTAATGATAATATATATGACATATATATAATGTAGAATATGATGTCAATAAATATATAACATATACAACAAATGGCTATAGTGGTAACACCTTTTTTCTCCACTATGAAGGAAAAAAAATTAAATTTGCCCAACATACTTCTGGATGATAAAAGCTCTGAGTTGTGCTCTTCCCCTTCAGTTTCAGGCAAATAAAAATAAAACAGGAGCAGAAGAACCACTTTGTTCCCCAGCCCTGCCCCCGGGTGTATAAATAGCAGGGCAGGCAGCCCTGCTCCCGAGTGGCTGCTGGAGTTCCGCTCATTCCAGAGATCTTTGGACACCCTCTTATCAAAACAGAAAGGCTGACTTCACTCCTGCTCTCCCCTGATTGATTTCATGTTGGAAACAGGTAACTCGACAGCTTCCATTGTCCTTGAATTAGCCACCTACTTCCAGAGGTCAAACAAACAGGCTGAAGGTCCCAAAACTCACTGCGGCTAATTGATGCCAAAATTCCTTCTGGCGAAATAAGCAAGGGCTGGAGCAGTCCCGGGTGACAAATGTTCTCCAGAGAGACGTACAGAAACCATCCTGAGAAGGCTAACGAGGGGTATCGAGCTACAGGGCTGGGGAAGAGGCGAAATGCGAGACAAAGTCCAGTGCCAATTTTAAACCTTGGAGCCAGAGCCACAGAAAGTTTCTACTTGATTTTAATAGGCTTTGAAGTTTTGGTCAAGCTGAGGTGGAGCTGAGCAGTGGCATTAGGACATGGCTGTCAGATTCAATCCTGGAGGCTCAGTTTTACACTGGGCACCAGCATGGCGCTTTACTTGCTGAAAGCTTTCTGGCATCAATGTTTCCAACCAGCTTTCTGCTTTTGTATTTTTAGAAACAATATGAATTTAGACACAATAGGTGGTGGCTAGAACTTTTCACTCTTCTCCATCTCATTTTCACTGTTTTCTCCTTCAAGCTGTTTTCAAGCTGTTTCTTCTAACTAGTCTCTAATAAATTTTTCTGTCACTTAGCACAGACACTGCAGGTACTGCTGTGCAACCTGTGTCATACATTTCAACATGTACACTGTGACTAAAATGATTGATGTCACTGTTCTGCCACTTTCATGTATTCTTCCGGATGAAAGCTTCAAGAGTGAGAGGATTGTATCATTGTGCTTTGGACGGTGGTTCTCATGCTAAGAGAGGGAAAGCACAGGCTTGTGCCCAGCTAATAGGTTGCAGGAACTTCATGTTCCTCCAAAGTACTGTCAGCTCCTTTTTAACCCTAGATTGATTGATGTGACTCCATGTCCCACCTGCAGCTGCACAGATGCTGTGGACAGGCAGCTCATAGAGCCAATTGCATCAGGTCCTGCTTCACTTGCAGTGGTTTATATATAGCCTGACCTCTACAGGAAGCGGCCGGTACGTTATTCCATATGTGGGTACAGTAAATAAGCTCAGAGACCATCTGAGATACCCGGTTTTGACTTATCCGTGTTAGGTGACCACCTTGCTCATAGGAAGCATGGATGAGAAATACTTCAACAACAGCTTTTTCTTTCTTTTCCACTTTCTTTTCCACTTAAATTGTCTGAGAGTACTTTACTCTTGCTTCAACAGCCTTAAACTCTAAAATACTGTTTTTGCCATTTTTTTGGCTCCTATCCTGTTTTTAAACAAACAGGGTTCTGAGAAACCTGATTTAGTTGAAGATGTCCCTGTTCATCTGCATGGGGGTTGGACTAGATGACTTTTTAAGATCCCTTCCAACCAAAACTAGTCTATGACTCTGTGACGCCAAGTGCTCTGCTTCTGCTGCCTTGCAAACATTGGCACAATAATGTTTTGTGTCTAAGACATGGTGAAATATAATTTAATACTGGCTCTCTCTGTTTCCATCTCCACTCAGACCTCTTAGCAGCCTTTGACTCCTGTGGCAGTCTGAACATGTCTCCAGACAGAGCTTGCAGCACTTCTGCACCTTCCTCCCAGCACAGCTTCTTGCTCTTGCCAAGGGCAGCCTGTGTCAGACTAACCTCACAGCTGTCCTGTCACTGAGGTTATAAACAAAGGCAATGTGTCAGATTTCATTCATCTGGGCTTCAGGACAGCATCTGATGTCCTGTTTCAATCCTTACATTGCCAAAGCCATCATTTTTATGCCAGGTGAGCAGGAAGACTGCAGTAGAAAAGACTGCAACAAGAAATAGGAAGCAGAAAGGTAGTTAATGGAGTTTGCTTACATACTTGTATATAATTATATAAATATATGGTTATAAAATTAAAAGGTCTTGAAAGCTTTCCTGCTTAATGTTTTCACAGTAAACTAGGCACAAAGACTGCAAGTTTGCTAATGACATTTGTGGATGACAAAAGTTGGGAGTCCCTATCAGGAGGAAGAAACATCTGAAAAATGTTATGGAAAGAACAACAATGTACTGGAGTTGAATTCAGAAGCATAGATAACCAAAGCACATACGTGGATATAATTTATCAGTAAATGAAAATGGGAGAAAAATAGGAAAAAAATTAATCAACTGGGCAATTCTCCAGTACCTTTGGAGCATCATTACGATTTTCTTTGGAGATGTCATTCTGGGACATGTCAATCAAGATGTTTCCAGTGGAACCACTAAATCCATGGCAGAAGATGACATCAGTAAGGTGTCCTTAGGACACTACACATGATTTTGATATCTCGTGCCCATGGAAAATACAAATCCCAACAGGTGTAAGGAAAGGCTACTGAGATCACCAGGAGTGCCGCAATCTTTACTTACAAATGGAGGCCAAGGCAACCTTGGCTTGTTCAGCCCAGGAAAACGAAGGTTAATAGGGGATATGGTTTCCCTCTAAAAATACCCAGGAGTCAAACAGCAATGAGGGAGAACTATTTAAACCCATATGTGACTAAACTTAGTCTGGAAATAAGACGCAGGTTGCTGGCCATTAAAACAAACAGGGGCAAGAACAGCCTTCCAATGGGAACAGCTGGGATCAGAAAAGCACAAGCACATCTAAGATGTAAATTCAATTGGGAAGAAATGCTGTAGTATTTCAGGAGGAAAAGGCTCAGGCTTGGTGGCTCTGGGATCCACCCAGGGAGGGCACAACTGTTTCTGACAGTGAGGGATGCTTCTATGTACCTGTGGTCCCTTCTGTTCCTCTTGCTCATCTTGATTTATGCACAGAATTTTGACCAGAAACATCAGCACAATGCAGGTTTCAGTCTTCCGGGTGTGACACCCAGATCTATGTGGCAGCCACCCTTGCAAAGTCAACAAGGAACTGGTGTTTTCACAAATAAATTCTTGCAAAACAATTCACACGTAAGTATGACACTGGTGTGTACAAGTTCGGTTCAAATTCTTAAAATGTACAAATTCAAGCTTCTCTGGTGGCTGCTTCTTTTTTTTTCCCTGCTGTTCTCCTCTGTCGGTAAAGTTTACCTGTATTTTATTTACTGCACGAATAGTTATTAGTTGATACAATACTTATGTGGGCAGCAGTTAAAACACTATCTCCTGCACGTGTTCTCTGATCTTACTGCTCTCATACCTGTTTTGTATTTCTCTGGGGAGAAGAACTCTAGAGGTGGTTACAAAGGCCTAGGGAGGTTTCTTTGTGTGCACAGCTTTTTGTATGGCTTTACCTAAGCAGTTATAAAACCCAGGGCAGCTAAGTCAACGCAACAGGAAAGGTAAGTGTTTTTTTTTTCCCCTTATTTTATTTCCAAACACTTGTAAATGTATTGTTAGACCTGTTGATACAGTGGGATGTCACTAGCTTGGACTATGTTCATTTTTGTACTGGTTCAGTTGTGTGAACTGGCTGAAGGGCTTTGACTTGAGGATGATGTGAGGTTGTGGTGGTGGAGTCCCAAACAGCATCTGCTGAGTGCCCAGGCTGAACAGCAGAACAGACCCTATAAAAAGGCTGTGCTTTTGTGAGCGAGTGGTGTGGGTAGGAATAAAGCAGGGGAGCCGCCTGCTTCCCTGCTGTGCCCTCTGTCCAAACCCCTGCACCAGGCTGCTCCCAACCTGCCAGGCTCTTCATGCTGCAGCATGTACCCACTCCCTCCCTGGCCAAGGCAATCCATTACACACAAGTCTACAGGCAAAGCTGCACCTTCTGTCCCATGGCATTAATTTATATAAATAACTGTAAGAATCACTCTGAAAGTTTGGCTGTTTACCTGCCAAACCCTACTTAATTGGTATTCATGGTGGATCTCAAATATAGCTCATCAAACAAAGATATCACTCAGCAAGCCCCTCCTGCAAAGCTGATGGACTGTAATTAAACCACACCAAGCCACAGGTTTCTGCATTAACCATTCCTTGCCATTAAGGGAAAGGAAATTAAGGCAGGCAGCTCACTTCAAGAGGTAAGAACAGAGATAACTGAGGGCATGACTCCCATAACTTGCTTGACTCTGTCAAAAATGGTAAATATGAAGTCTGATTTCTTTTCCCTCCTTTTTTTCTTCCGAGGTATTGCTCCATTTGAAGAAGCAGAAAGGGCTATGTCAGCCTGGGGTAGAGTAATCCAGTAGTTAGTTCTTAGTAGCTGTGAAGGAATTTGGAAGAACTGGTTTCAATTCTTTGACAGTTGATTCCTTGCATGTATAAATGTTTATTGCCTCTGGTCACCATCTGTAAAATGAGGCTAATGCCTCACAGCAGGGCTAAGGATGAAGCCATGAAGCCGTTCAGGCTGTGACCTTCTGAGAAGCTTCAGATTGATTTCAGTCCCTAAAATGGGCCATGTTTAATGTGATAAGAAGATAACCTTAAGCTTCTGAAAAGGTTAATTGTGTTTCCCGGAATGAAGAGGTTTAGTTGCTGTTTCATCAGTTTGGACTCACAAGGTAGACATGTTTAACCTGTGGCATGGGCTGTGGCATCCACACAGTTGGTCCTTCTTTTACCTGAGGAGGAGGGAACAAAACAGATATTCCTAGCTTAGAACTAGGAGTGACCAGGCTCCAAAGTGCCTGCTCAGTCTCTACAAAGGTGTCCAGTAATAACACACATTTCCTCTGTTTACGCAATTTACCAAGATTCTAGAGACACTGTAAATAAGGGGTGTTTTATTAGTAAATATTACTTTTGCTTTACAATGGAAAGCACCAATAAAGAAAAACTAAAGCAGGCTTGTTCAGCTAAAATAAAAAAGAAACCAGGGTATAAAAAAGACTAATAAATCCATTTATAACATTAAGAGCTTTAATGGATAGAGTGGGAACACCAACACTGTTAACTATTCAATCTGATGAAAACCATGCACTTAAAATCTGTCTTGATCACCAAGATGGGGAGCAAACTGCTGTCAGAGAGGAGACAGCTACAGAATAAGAAACACAAGAAAACATGCTCAGTGAGAAAATGGGCTGATGACAAGTGTGAAGATGGTCAGCACAGCTGGGGGGAGAACTGGGCTCTAAGAGGAGAGAAAAAAAAAGTGACAAGTCAGAGAAAACTTGACCATGAGGTTTTTTTTGGCTGACAAAGCTGTTCCAAAGTGAACTGGGTGGGTGCAGCTGCCCAGTTGGCTGGATCCTGGACCTCCTGCCATCCACTCTGCCCAACCACATGGCTCCTCCCATGCAAAGAATTCTCCGGGCTAACTGAACTTATTGTGGTGTACAGGATGTATGAGAAAGAATGCAATTCAGCACTGGGTATCTTTCCAAAACAGGGACAGGAAAAAGAAAAACAGAACAAAACAAACAAACAACAAAACCTCAAAGTACCAAACAGACAAATAAAAGTTCCTCTGTGATACCAGTTCTACTTGGTTTGGGCTTCACTGTGACCAAAGTGTAACAGCTTTCCCTGTCAAAAGCTGATTGCAGCCCCTGTTTCTCAGAAGCACATAGAAATTATCTAATTTATTGTATTTTTTTGGCCACTGAGTTATCTTGGAACTGGAAATAAGCTGTTATGCTCTAGATGATATTGACATTAACCTCTTTAGAGAGAGGTTTACTTTGTGCTGAACATCAGTTATATACTGAGTGTAAATATTTACCCCAGTTTTACCTTTGGAAGCAAAGCAAAAGTGAAAGTAGCAGTGCAGTAAAAGTACAGCTTGTAGTTCAATGCCTTAGCACACAGAAAGGTAATGTTACATTAAGTGCTGCTTAATTAAGAATAATTCGACTGTGCATTGTTAATCTGTTCATAATTTATGGGCTACTTTTTCAATTTACAAAAACCCTTTTAGTGCTTTGCCACCACCGCAGGTGATACTCTCTGTCAATTCTGCAGTGCCCATTACCTGGCACCTAAGGCATTTCATTAGCATTTAAACGAGACTTAAATGCCTGAGTAATTCTGAGATAGGCTGTATCTGCCTGGCTAGCTGACTACTGCATTTAATTAATTTCCAGACTCCTTCCTTCCTTGTTCAGAGGGAAAAATGCAAGCTCTGTCTAAAATCCGGTAGCGGTAGGAAGAACAGACAGGCCACAGTTCTAGCTGCTGCCGAGGTTTCTTTCTCAACTTACTATCTCTAATTTTGATATTCATCTTTAATGAAAAGCTTTTTCTCAAAGAGGAGAATATTTGAAAAGTGACCAAGAATGGAGAGATCTCGAGCTAATGAGTTGNCCTGGCACCTAAGGCATTTCATTAGCATTTAAACGAGACTTAAATGCCTGAGTAATTCTGAGATAGGCTGTATCTGCCTGGCTAGCTGACTACTGCATTTAATTAATTTCCAGACTCCTTCCTTCCTTGTTCAGAGGGAAAAATGCAAGCTCTGTCTAAAATCCGGTAGCGGTAGGAAGAACAGACAGGCCACAGTTCTAGCTGCTGCCGAGGTTTCTTTCTCAACTTACTATCTCTAATTTTGATATTCATCTTTAATGAAAAGCTTTTTCTCAAAGAGGAGAATATTTGAAAAGTGACCAAGAATGGAGAGATCTCGAGCTAATGAGTTGCTTCTATTGCTATGCCCTGTCTCTGGAGGCAAAGGAAAACAGATTCATTTGTTACAAACTGATCACACCACAGCGAAGTGATGACTGACTTAAAGATGAGACTGCCAGCTTTGAGCTGGGAGTGGCACTGGCCTTGCTACAATGGGTGGGTAAAGTGCAGATTGCACGCAGGCTTGCCGGGGCTGAGACCTGCTGCAACCAGCAAAAGTCCCCCTGCAACTTCTTCTTCAGTCACAATGAATTAATGTAATACTGTCTTGAAATGCTGCATGTGCAAGGTTCTTCTCCAACAGGAAAAGCTGAAGGCTTTGGGAAAACTGAAGTGGAAAAGGATGTTTTTCACCTAACATGGCAATGTGCAAAATCAAGCAGGACCACAGGCTGTGTGCTCTGGTGAGCTGAGGGCAGATTGCTACCCAAGCAGTCAGCACAGGGACATGCTGACACTGGAGAGATCACGGGAGTCACAATGGGGAGTGGGGTCCTGGAGCTTTTTCTACTCTAATAAATAAAACAGCTTCAGAGTGACCTACAGCCCTTATGACACAATGAAAAATCCCTGTGTTGGGTAATTTTTACCTCTGTGAATTAAAATCATGTGAAGTCTGTTTGCATAAAAGGGATTTTTCATTTTGCCTGATTGGGAGACTCAATTGGAAAAGAGCAGACTAAGGAAGGAAGATTTCTTAAACAGTGGTTTGGCTACAGTAGTAGGGGGTTTAGATGCTTTTCTTTTTGAGGTGCTGTTTGAGGTGCATTTGTCCTATTTATGCCAAGTGAGAAGACACAGTTCAGTGGCCACTGTTAAAGTACTTTTGTTAAGGTTCACTGAGCCAGGGCTCAGAGGATTGGACAGGCCCTGGTTTTATGCACACCCAGGGCACAGGTGCTCCTGCTTCTAATCATCTCTTGCTTCTAATTAGCTTCAGCCTGGGGGCTCCCATTTGGGGTAGCCTGTGAGGCCAATAGGCACAGCAGGGTCAAAATCAGGCTCAAGGCTGTGCAGGTGACAATAAAAGCAAGGGACAGTGCTCTGGGGCCAGAGAGGTGAGGCAGGGCTGTCC
>VZUA01004177.1:0-11526 GCA_013401035.1 Horornis vulcanius
GTTGGAGCGAAAACCCGGACTGGATTTCTGTGGAATTCAGAATGGGGGCAAGCCGGACTAGATTTTTTTCCAGAATACAGAATGACGGGAAATCAGTGGCGTTTGTTCCCAGTCTTTTGTACAGAGTTGTACAGCAGAAACCATATTCCTAAACCAAGAAACCATGTTCCTTAACCAGGAAAACCTAATTAGTCCAGCAATGCTCACTTCTCAAACATTGAAACACTCAACCATCACTGGAACCTTCCAGGTGCTATAAGAGACCGGATGGTTGGTGCTCATGGCTTGAACAATCGCTGGGTACTTCTCCAGTGATGCACAGAGGTGCCTCCTAGGTGCAGAAGGGTTTGCACACCTGAGGCTTCAGCCTGGCTTTTCAGATAAAGGAAGAGGCTGATAAGAGGCAAATTCTGCAGGTGGGATAAGTCCTTGTCATGCCTCCCTTAGACAATGATTCAGCAGTGAAAATTCCTCTCCAAAGTGCTGGGACATTCACACCTCTCATGAGGCAATTAATCTCGGCTGATGGGCTGTGACAGTGTGTGTGGATTTCTTATCTCTCTGAAGGTTTTTTAGATCTCATCCTGACCATCAACATTAGGATTTATTTTATTTAGAGGGATACTTAGTAATCAAGAGCCCTGCTCTTGAAGCAGTCAAGGCACTTTTGGGGATATCTGGACATTAGAAGTGCCGTGGCAATTATCAAGGGCTAGCAGCTTTTGTCCAAGGGGCACAGCGCTGTGATGCTCAGCACGCAGTGTGTTTGGACACTAAAACACTGAACCTTTCAGTTTGAGCCATCCCTTCATCTGAGCTCATTTTCTGGGCTCAGACTTGTGCCTGCTGCCTGCTTTGGAAGTGACTGAGTTCTGCAGGCTAGGCTTAAAACATTCTTAAGACATACTCCTAACTGAGTGCCCAGGCTCTCAGGTAATGATCATTACCAAAAGCTGTTTCAGCTGCACACTGCTTCACTAACTCACTAACTTCCACCTGGCAGGTCTAGTTCCTGTTTCATCTCCATTGTCCCTTGAAAGCTATTCAGAAACTGAAATTATAATAACAGTAATTTAAGACACTCTCCTTGCAATAGATGAAGCAAGACAAATGCTCTGAAGTTGATGCACAGAAGCATCTTTTTCAAGATAGAGGAATTCCCAGCAGAGACTGTTCCTACTGAACAGTAGAAGAAATTAAGAAGTGAACAAAGATTTTGCAAGCAGAATAAGCATAGTTTCATGAAAGACGTTTGTTAATGGGTTATTTTCTCTTCCCATATTCCCTAACATACTGCTTTCAAAATTATGCATATATCTCCCTGGATAGTTGTTCCATGTTTGTTTCCTTTCTAATAAAATATTTACAAGGCAGTATCCTGGAAATTTCATGTGATGTGTATGCTTATTAGTGAACATGAATTTTAGGCTGATCAGCAACAAAGGATGCTGGCTGTTCAGGATCTGTGGCCTTAGTATCTACCTCTGAGCATCAGGAAGTGTCAGCTCCAGCACTGAAAATGTTATTCTGTAAAATCTCAGGGCATTTTAGGGTCAGTATCACTCACAAAACCTGAAGTTTCATTCTTACAAAAGCAACCAAACCAAAAAACAACTTCCAAAAAACCCAACACAAGAAAACAAACCCTACCCAGTGATATTCAGAGCATATTTTTAAAGTGAAGACTTCTTGTAGTAAGTGCAGCCTCATCACTAATGGATTTACAAATTCTAGACCTTTCTCCTAATTTTATATGTGTGTTTTCTTTTACAGAGCAAGAACATGATCCTGGATCAGGCTTTTAAGTATATAACAGAAATGAAAAGACAGAATGATGAACTTCTGTTAAATGGAGGGAACAATGAGCAGGGTAAGTACAGATGCTGATGGGGGCTCTGGAGTTTCTGTCCCTCACTTCTGTTATGTATCTGTACAGGCTAACAACAAAGCCTGGAACCACAAACAGGAATCCCAAGAAATTATGCACACACAGTAAAAATACAGCTGCTTAGAATATCTTGAAACAAAAAAAACAACAGAATGCCCAAGTGTTCTTGTAGCTATGAGATAATGAAGAAATTGCATTGTGATGTAAATGAATTACAGAGCTTAGAGGTGATGTGGCATCATCTGGTAAATTCTGCCCCAGTTTATTCTACTGTAGTGACCAGAATGATTTTTGGCAAACTTCAGTTGGATTTTTTTTCATCAAAAATATGAAGTTTTCTTCATTCAAAAAGCTTTTTTTTTTCCCCTTTGAAAAGCTGTTAAAGTTATAACAGCTCATTTTATAAATATATAATGCATCATATAAAACTTACTTGAATAGATGTGTAGAAGTATAGTGATGGAGGTATGACAGAAATAATCTCAGAACTAATGTTGTGGTTTGTGATTTTTATTTCTGCTTTATTTTGATTTTCCCAGTTTGGTGAGCCATCTCTCAAGTGCACTGCCAGATTTTGTGGCTTTACTTGAGTGCTTTGTATTTCATTTTGCCTGTAATTTTTAGATGTAATGAAACTTAATTCTTCTGGAAAGCTGTAAGATTATAAATTAAAACAGATTTGGTGTTCGCAAAAGAGCAGGGAAAAGAAAAATATTAATGTGCTTTCCTTCAGGAATTAAACAATTTTGATTAATTCAGTTTCATCTGAGTTTGTCCTAATGTTTTTTCCTAAGTAATTTGATATACCCTGCTATTGGTAATGGAATAGTCTGTGAAATTAATTCACTTTCCCATTCAGTAGAGAGACTCATCAGGATAAGAGCACATGGGTTGTGCTAACCATTTGAAAAGAACATACATTATTAACAATTTATTCATTTTATTTCTACAAAATAATTCATTACTATACAGTGTTTACTCTCTAAATCCTGTGGTAACATTATTTCATTATTTGCTCTGGTGCTGATGTAATGGAGTGCTCTTACTTTTTGTAGCTGAAGAGATAAAAAAACTCCGGAAACAGTTGGATGAACTGCAAAAGGAAAACGGGAGATACATCGAGCTACTGAAAGCAAATGATATTTGCTTGTATGATGACCCTACAATCCACTGGAAAGGAAACCTCAAAAGCGCCAAGGTCTCAGTTGTTATTCCCAGTGATCAGGTTCAAAAGAACATCATTGTCTATTCAAATGGGACTCAACCCAATGGAAATAACCAGGGAGCATCTGTGCAGGGAATAACATTTAATGTTGGTCATAATTTACAAAAGCAAACAGCCAATGTTGTGCCAGTTCAGAGAACTTGCAACCTAGTGACTCCTGTGACAATTGCTGGTATTTATCCCACAGAAAATAAGCCATGGTCACAACCCACAGTTTCTCCGCTGGCATCTGCTCAGACAGCTCCAGCAGGGAACGGTCTTGAGCTCTCCACCCCAGAGAACGAGCGAGGTGTGCCCACTGCTGCTCCTGCCAGCACACAGAGCACACCTCGACCTGCAGCAGAACAGGAACTACAGTGTTCTACAAGTAATGCACCACAGAATGAGCAAAATCCCCCCAAAAGCAGAAATGATGAGGAGGGCACTAAATCAACAAAGAAAACACTCCCACAAGGAACCAGCCTTCCTTCCAGTGCCTCTGTGGAAGCCTCCCAAGTTCAACAGGTGAAGGCAACTTGCTCTAACACACACAGTTCCAGGAGTGACCTCCAGGAGAGCTGTGCCATTTCAACCAGTGACACAGCTTGTGTGCCACCTGTGAGACTGTCTACTGCGGAGAGCTGCTCTTCTGCAAATGCCCTCAAAAGTACGGACGTGGTCAGCAGTGCTGGGACGCCTGCAACATCTGCAGCAGAAGCAGTTAAGGCTGTGACAGCAATAAGCACTCTGGCTGCCAGTCCCCTGGAGAACTGCTGGTCTTTTTCAGGCTCTTCAGGTGTTGGCACTTCAGACTTGAAAAACATGAGTAGCCTTACCCGGATGCCTTCAGCTGGGAACACACAGACCACGTGGACAACTTTGCAGCTGGCAGGAAACACTGTTCAGCCGCTGAGCCAGACGCCATCTGGGATAATGACTGCCCTCCTCAATGAGCCAGTCAATGGTGCTGGGACTGTGTCTTCTGCCCACAGCAGGCCTTTGACTACAAGTATCAGTTTGCATGCTTCTCTGCCTGGGGATGGCCAGGCAGCTGAACAGATTGTAGTTACCTTGCCCTCGTGCCCACCTGTACCTATACAGCCTTTAATCAGCCAGCCACAGGTTAAAGCTCAGGCTGCAGGAAATATCCTTCCATTAAACTCAGCTATGCAGGTGATTCAGATGGCTCAGCCAGTTGCCTCAGCTGTGACAGGAGCACCAGCTAACCAGAATGTCATCATTCTCCAGCCTCCAAACCCTGCTCCGTGCCCGCCCATTGTGAGAGCGGAAGTTCCCAGCCAAAATGTTAGTCAGCAAATTGTAATTATACAAGCTGCAAATCAGAATCCTCTTCCCCTCCTCTCTGCTCAGCCTTCTGCTTCTGTAAGAGTTCCCATGAATGGGCCAACCGCAGTTGCCAACTCCAGCGGCTCCATGCAAAATGCTTCTCTTCCACAGACTTTCGGAGGGAAACACCTTGTCCATATATTACCAAGGCCATCTTCTTTGCCATCTTCGAGCTCTACGCAGACATTTTCAGTGACAATGTCCAGTCAACAGCACCCTCAGACTATCTCATTAAATGGGCAGCTTTTTGCATTGCAGCCTGTGATGTCTTCATCTGGAGCTGCAAACCAAGCCCCTATGCAAATTATTCAGCCCACCACCAGCGAAGATCCAAATACCAATGTTGCCCTCAATACATTTGGTGCTTTAGCTAACCTCAATCAAAGCATATCACAAATGGCTGGACAGAGCTGCTTGCACTTATCTCTCAGCCACCCCACCAATCCTGCAACTGTCAATAACCAGATTGCCACAGTCAACTGTGTGTCATTGCCAACTTCTGTGGCATCTTCAGTGCCTGCAGAGGTTTCGGTATTGACCAGTGCATCTAATTCCATAAATGCTTCCCCGCAAAAAGCGGCTGCTGGCTTGCCATCCAGTGCAAAATCAAAAAGGACAAACAAAAAGCCAAGCACAAAGAAACACCAAGCAGTCAATAATAAAGTGTCCTGCCCAGCAGTTCCTTGCAAAGATGCAGGGAAGATGGACTGTGCTCCTGTGGAAACGCTGGCAAAGCCTCCAAACGGCGAAGGACCTCCAGAAAACGCCCCAGCAGCGTCACAGGCTGTAACCACCTCGCAGGCGGGCGGCGCGGCTGCACCAAGCGGCGTCAGCATTTCTGACTCTCCTTCCAAAGAGACTGCGAGCTCCAAACAGGCAGTGAAAACCCCCTCTGCTCCAGAGCCAAGCTCGGCAGAGCTGCCTGCTTCCTCACCGCTGGAGTCTGTAGTGTCAGAGCAGCTGCTGCTCGCTCCACCGCCGGCCAAAGATGCTGCCCCTCGCCAGCAGGCCCAGGGATCTCAGAGCCACCCACCAACTGCCTCTGTCTTGTCAGAGTCTCCCAAATCCTGCGAACCCCCCGACACCTTAACATCCTCTCGTAAAGAAGCACAGGTGACACACTTGCAGGTTGCAAATGGGACTTTAGCAGTACAGAGCAACACAGCAGGTCATACTTCCAAGGCAGGAATGATTTCGGAGTCCTGCAACGTTGCACAGGATTCCTCAGTGGTAATGCAAGATGCGGACCTGTTAGAAGGACAGGGTCTAACCAAAATGCTGTCTGATCTCACAAAAGAAAGAAGAGCTGTGGAAAAAAACTCTTCATTTCCTGTTCAGGGGGAGCATTCTAATTTTCCTATGGAAAACTCTAAATCAGCAGAATCAAATGTTGATTTGCCTGAGAAGCAGGAACTCTTGCTGATGAACACGGAAAGTGACACTCTCTCCCAGCCTCCCTCCTGCATCTCTGATCAGGAAGTAGTCAGTGCTTCCCTTATCACTAGCAGGCAGGCAGACTCCCCCATGTCAACCAGCTCTGGCAGCAGCCGAGGCTTCTCAGTTGCATCTATGCTGCCAGATACCACCAGAGAAGATATCACAAGCAGCACCTCAACCAGTACCTGTAACAGCTGCACGTTTTCAGAACAGACGGACATTGTAGCTCTTGCAGCGAGGGCTATTTTTGACCAGGAAAGCCTTGAGAAAGGGGGAGGGGGAATACAGGTTAACACGAGGGATGTCATCTCTAAGTCTGATGTTGCACCTCTGGAGAGAGAGCAACAGCCTTTTAAACCTCAGTCAGTGAAAGAAAACAACACAGGGCCACTGGAAGCGGCACCAAACAAATTCAGTGCTCGTGAAACCGTACAGACAAATGTCGACAGGCAGGCTGAGAAGCCAAGTTGCTCTGTAGGAGGTGTGGAAACATCAAACACTCCTTTGCAGATTTCCACTTCCCAGACACCCAGCATAACCAGTCTAAGCGTGAATAATCTGATACACCAGAGCCGCATTGTCCATCCCCTGGTGAGTTGCTCGGGGTTATCCCAGTCTTCAGAGCCTGCAAGTGTCCCTGCAACTGTGAGCCTCTCCCTTCCGTCTAGCACATACATCAATCCGTCTCCAGGACCTGCTCTGATGAGTGAATATGCTCAGGAACAACTGAATGCTATCAGGGCAAGCACCATGCAGGCTCCCCAGCTGCAGGAATCACACTTAAAGCAGCAAAACCATGAAGGTCGCAAAGACTCTGCCAAGAGGGCCGTTCAGGATGACCTTCTGCTTTCCACAGCAAAGAGGCAAAAGCAGTGCCAGACAGCACCCATAAGGCTTGAGGGGATGGCACTGATGAACCGAACACCAGAGGGTATTGCTGATCAAACACAGATGCTGGTTAGTCAGATTCCTCCTAATTCATCCAATTCAGTGGCACCAGTGAGCAATCAAGGGCACGCTGATGGCCTCAATAGGTTATTCCCACCCAACAGCAATTTTGTAACGCCGGCTTTGAGACAAACTGAAGTTCAGTGTGGTTCTCAGCCTCCGCTTTCAGAGCAGCCAGGCCAGGCAGGGCAGCATCTGCAGCCAATTCAACATGTCCCTGCCCAAGGCATCTCTCACCTTCACAGTAATCACCCATACTTGAAGCAGCAGCAGGCTGGGCAGTTGAGAGAGAGGCACCACTTGTACCAGCTGCAGCACCACGTCACTCATGGGGAAAACTCAGTCCACTCTCAACCCCACGGTGTTCACCAACAGCGAACGATACAGCAGGAGGTGCAGATGCAAAAGAAACGAAATCTCATCCAGGGAACGCAAGCCACACAGCTTTCTCTACAGCAAAAACACCACGGAAGTGATCAAACACGGCAGAAAGGTGGTCAGCCCCATCCTCACCACCAACAAATGCAGCAGCAAATGCAGCAGCACTTTGGAGCTTCCCAGCCTGAAAAGAACTGTGAAAATCCTGCAACAAGCAGAAACCACCATAACCACCCTCAGAACCATATCAATCAGGATATTATGCATCAACAGCAACAGGATGTTGGCAGCAGACAGCAAGGTTCCACTTCAGAACATGTGTCAGGGCACAATCAGATGCAAAGACTTATGACCTCGAGGGGCTTAGAGCAGCAAATGGTGTCTCAGGCCAGTATCGTAACCAGACCATCGGATATGACATGCACCCCTCACAGGCAGGAAAGAAACAGAGTTTCCAGCTACTCTGCTGAGGCTCTCATTGGGAAGACGCCCTCTAATTCAGAGCAGAGAATAGGGCTATCTCTTCAAGGCCCTAGGGTTTCTGACCAGCTTGAAATGAGAAGCTATCTTGATGTTTCTAGAAGTAAAGGGTTGGCGATTCATAATATGCAGGGCCGCTTGTCAGTCGACCACACAGTTGGCTCAGATGTGCAGCGTCTTTCTGATTGCCAAACATTTAAGCCCTCTGGACCCAGTCAACAACCAACAGGCAATTTTGATGTACAGGCTTCAAGAAACAGTGAAATTGGCAATTCTGTGTCATCCCTCCGGGGCATGCAGTCACAAGCGTTCCGAATCAGTCAGAATGCTGCGCCGTCCATAGAGAGGCAGAAGAGACTGCCCTACCAGCCATTACAGGGTATTCCAACAGGGAATACCCTGCCATCAAGGGAAAATGAAAACACATGCCACCAAAGTTTCATGCAGAGTTTGCTCGCCCCTCACCTTGGAGATCAAGTCAGTGGAAGCCAAAGATCAATCCCAGAACATCAAAGGAACACGCAGTGCGGTGCCTCCTCCACAATCGAGTACAACTGTCCCCCAGCACGGGAGAGCGTCCACATCCGAAGGGATGGTGATGGCCAGAGCAGGGAAAGCTGTGACATGTCCATTGGAGCAATTAACACAAGGAACACTTCATTGACTATTCCTTTTTCGAGTTCCTCTTCCTCAGGAGACATTCAGGGTCGCAATACAAGCCCAAACATCTCTGTGCAGAAGTCCAACCCCATGAGGATGACGGACAGTCATGGAACTAAGAACCATATGAATACACCTGTTTCCAGCAATATGCATGGAGTTGTGAGGCCAACTCACCCTCACCCTGCAGTTTCTCATGGAAACGGCGAGCAAGGGCAGCCTTCTGTTCGTCAGCCAAATTCTTCGGTCACTCAGCGCTCAAGGCATCCTCTGCAAGACAATGGAGGTTCTAAAATACGTCAGCCCGAAAGGAATCGATCAGGAAATCAGAGACATGGAAATGTCTTTGACCCTAGTCTTCCCCATCTTCCTCTGTCCACCAGTGGCAGCATGATCCTTGGGCGCCAACAGTCCACCATAGAAAAAAGAGGAAGCATTGTCCGATTTATGTCTGATGGCCCTCAAGTGTCCAACGATAACGCGGCCCCTGACCAACACACTCTCTCCCAGAATTTTGGATTCCCTTTTATTCCGGAGGGTGGCATGAATCCGCCAATAAATGCTAATGCTTCTTTCATCCCACCAGTCACTCAGCCTAGTGCCACTCGGACACCAGCTCTAATCCCAGTTGATCCTCAGAATACACTGCCATCCTTCTATCCACCTTACTCTCCCGCCCACCCTACCCTCTCCAATGACATTTCTATCCCTTACTTTCCCAATCAAATGTTTCCGAACCCAAGCACGGAGAAGCCGAGCGGTGGAGGTTTAAACAATCGATTTGGATCCATTTTGTCTCCTCCCAGGCCTGTTGGTTTTGCTCAGCCAAGTTTTCCTTTGCTTCCAGATATGCCACCAATGCACATGACCAACACATCTCACTTATCCAATTTTAACTTAACTTCTTTGTTTCCAGAAATAGCCACAGCTCTTCCTCCAGATGGCTCCGCGATGTCACCTTTGCTTTCCATTGCAAACACATCTGCTTCAGATTCTTCCAAGCAGCCCTCAAACCGCCCTGCCCACAATATAAGCCATATTTTAGGTCATGACTGCAGCTCAGCTGTATGAAAACTGGCAGACTGACTTCTGGTCTGATGTGTTGTTTATGTATTTAAGAAGAAGGAAGTGGATCTTAGTGGTACCCCTGGAGAGGC
This sequence comes from Horornis vulcanius, assembly GCA_013401035.1. Classification (NCBI taxonomy): domain Eukaryota; kingdom Metazoa; phylum Chordata; class Aves; order Passeriformes; family Scotocercidae; genus Horornis; species Horornis vulcanius. Next base: position 9,500 of record VZUA01004177.1, read on the forward strand.
CATTCATAGCATCACCGTTTATTTGCCTAAATGTATGTATATGGTACTTTCCATATTTAAATGTATTTCTATTTCCACCCACCTTACTAACTCTAAAGCACCAGTGCCTATAGCAATGCTTACTTACTAGGAAATGGTAAGGATGCAACATCGAGAGCTGTGCAAATATTGGTTGTTGATTTTACAACAATCAAGTTTGATGTCCAGTTGTCCCATGATAAGGGCCGCCCTCAGTAATCCATGGAATGAGAGCATCCGTACGGGAGATAGGAAACAAGTGCTACAGGCGTCGGTTTGTTCCTGATGTGTTTACCTGAATCTCCATAGGAGCTTGGAATGGTTTGGGTTTCTCTTTTTCCTTTGTAAAATATCTTCAGGAGCTTCAACACTAGTCAAGTCTCTGTTAACCCACGGCTAATTTGAAAAGGCATTTGTTGTGCAGCTTTTGTCTGTCTAAGCTTGTCACTTACACTTGACTCAAGGCTGACTTTACTGGTGAAAATTACTGTCCTCCCATGGTCAGCAATTAAAAATACTGTTTTAGAAAATTTAGGTTTCTTTAACCCATGACTGTCTGTTTCTTGAAATCTTGTTTGGATCTGTTTCAACAGTGGCTTCAGTTACTGCTGAACTCAGTGTTTCAGTGTAGCTCGTGACTCCTGGTGCAGTCAGCAGAGACAACAGCCATGTTTGTTGCCATTTCATTGTTGATTGCTGCAGGTTACCTCAGGGTGGATTTTGTACCTTGTTTAGCACCTTCTTAATGTCTTTTTTTTTCCCCCTCTCTACTTTTCTTTGGCCCATGTCTAACACCAGCTTTCTGTGAGTGACAGCCCTTTGTTGTACCAGGCAGCACATGGGAGGAGGACTGAGCCTATTGCATCCCACAAAACGAGTGGAGATTTCTGGGGACACAGTTTTTACTTGATCTTGCTGATAGGATTGAGCCTGAATTAATATCAGTACTCTGCACTTGAATGCACCTTTTATCTAAATCTGTGTGATTGTGGCTGAAGGAGGAACTCTCAACCCACCCGTGTTCATGGATGAACACGGATGGGTTGAGGGTGAAAGACACAGGAAGACATTGGGATTTGAGGAAGGATGATGTGTTTGTAGATGCATGAGAGATGGAGTGAATGTATGTGTGCTGGCTGAGTCTCCAGTACTTTCACAAATTTTGGTCCTAATTCTTTTAAAGGAAAGGGAAGAATTAGGTAAATTTTATTTATTTAGTGTCTCTGCAGTGTGCTTTTTCTTCTAACAGGGCAGAAATACTTGTCTTTTATGTGTTTGGAAGTACCATTCTGGGTTTGATTCTTCAAACAGTAACTTCTGGTTCCCTGGCATGCAGTCATCATGTGCTTGTATGTTGCTCACCAGTGCATCTTGTTGCTTCTGGGACCTGTCAGAAGCTCCTGGTGAGGGCATGGGCAGGAACAGGCTCCCTGGAATTTTTTGTTTTGTTTCCTTTTCTTTGAAAGGGGGAAAGGAAGATATTCCTCCATGTCCAAGAACAGCACCCACAAAGAGGGACCTAGAGCAGTTTTCCACAGCTTGACTGCCCAAGACTTTGGTTTTACTGAGCCCTTTTACACTGATCCAGGAAAGTAAGGAGGCTTTAACATGAAAAGTAATCGGGCTGTGTCTGTAGTCTGTCCTCACAACATCTCTGCTCTTGTAAGCTGCAGTCTGGTGTTTTCCTGCAGGTGAAGTAAAACAGTTCTGATCCTGGTTGGGAATCACAGAACAAACTAGGGTGGAAAAAACCTTTGAGATCATCAAGTCCAGCCTATGACCTAACCTAACACCTTGTCATCAACTAAACTGTGGCACTGAGTGCATGTCCTGTCTTTTTTAAACATGTCCAGGGATGGTGACTCCAACCACCTCCCTGGGCAGACAATTCCATTGCCCCATCAGTCTTTCAGTGAATAATTTTTTTCTGATGATTAACCTGAGCTTCCCCTGGCACAGCTAAAGGCTGCGTCCTCTCATTCTGTCAGTGGTTGCCTGGGAGAAGAGAC
>VZUA01004185.1:3145-17904 GCA_013401035.1 Horornis vulcanius
GGCGCAATATTTAATTATCCTCTAAGCTGGCGGCTCCCAGGCTGTGGTTTGTGGACCAGTAATTATGTTAAAAGCAGGCTGGTCACGTGTGGTTTTGTTTTCAGACTGTGCTTAGTGCTTTAAACACGACTCCAGGTTTCTCTTTCCCCTGTAAGATAAAGGAGGGTAGGAAAAAAAAATACAAGGAAAATTTTACAATGCCTAGGATGAAAGGAGAAAGGTGTATTTTCTATAATTTTTTTGTCTGTATTCTCAGGATGTTTGTTGCAAATAACATCTTTATTTTTTGCTCTGTTTCAAATGCCTTGTGACTATCCTGGGTGGGAAGGGATTGCTTCCTTGTCAGCTCATAGTTGTCCACAGACTACAGAGGGTTTCCAGGTGTTAGCTCTGTAAGACTAAGAAGGAGTTCAATGTTAAAAACTGCAAAAATCAGAAGCTTTTTCACAAGAATTTTGATACAAGTCAGGAAAAGCTGACAATTAACACTTTGTCAGCACAGATTTCCAGTTGCCATCCACTGAGATGAACAGGGCACTTCTGTGTCCTTCTCCTGTGTCCCTGAGCAAGCAGGGTGTGACAGCAAGTGTCTTTGTGCTCCTTGCTTCCAGGCTGTGCTTGGCTCCTGGATTTCTGTGCCTTCCCAGTTTGGGAAGGTGCCCTCCCTGTTACAGAGTGCCTGGTGCTGGCACTGGTGATGTGAGAGGTTTGCTAGCACAGCCATTGCAGGATTATGCCCTGCTAACTTTTAAGTTTTGCAGCATTTTGTGCTTTAAATCAAAAGGAAGGCACTTAATGCAAGTTTTCTGTATTTAATTATAGCAGCCATATCAGGATGCATAATGAGCTGCTAATATATTACCCTGGTGGACGGTGGAATTGCTGGCACACAAAAGGTGCTGACTCAGATCTGTCCACTGTCCTTGATTTGGCATCCTTGTCTTTTCCCAGTTTAGTGTTTTGTGTCACTAGAGGCTTTGATTTAAGATACAGCACCGTCATAAAAGAGGTGACAGTAACAGCTGAGCTCTCTGTTAAAATACTGTATGTTATTTATTTCGAACTGTTTGGGTATAGAGGCATTTCCCTGGAATTTTATTACCTTTTATTGGAGGCCATTTCAGGATTTTATTACTTTTCTCTCTGATTTTGTTTATGTGTCAGAGACCTGAAAATAAGGGAATTGCTTAGTTGTCATCTCCAGTGAGGTTTTTAGAAGATGTTGCTGAGTTTATGACTCTGCTCCACAAAAAGAGGAACAGACTAGTCCATAAGGCTCTGGACTGGGACTGCTTTTTCTTTCCTTCCACTGCTTTTTTCTTTCCTTCCACTGCTTTTTTCTTTCCTTCCACTGCTTTTTTCTTTCCTTCCACTGCTTTTTCTTTCCTTCCACTGCTTTTTCTTTCCTTCCACTGCTTTTTCTTTCCTTCCACTGCTTTCTGTGTGGCTTTGGGCACGTCGTAGTCTGGGCCTTGTGTCTGAAGTGCTGAAGTGAAGGGAGCGCTTACCCATTGTGTGGAGGATGCAAAAATCTGAGGTTCAAAAGGTGCAGTAATGGAGACCAAATCAGGAGTGGTGATTTAGACAGGGCAGGGGATCCAGAACTTGCTGGAAATTACTAGACTGGGAAAACTGGCCTGCTAGAGGAGGTTGTGTCCATGTAAATGGTGAGAGGTGCTGGCAAGCTGGAAATCATATGCTGATGGCAAAACGGGACCTGTACTGTCTCCAGGTGTGGGCTGAAGGATCTAATATCAGTTTTGCATGATGCCTTTCAAGTATTGTGGAACATGATGCCACAAGCCTGCCCTGAACACAGGAATTTCTGCCTGCAGCTTCCTGTTGCGTGGAACCATGCGATGGCACTGACTTGGCTGTTGCCAGTGTCACCCTGTCTCTCTGGGACACGCAGTCCCTTGGTCATCGTGACCCCCCTTCTGTGGATGGTGTTTGCTTGTCCTTCCTTACACCCCATTTTCAGTCAGCTTTCCCATGGCTTGGGGCAGAGCTGTGGGCAGGAACAGGCAGGAGTTGCTGTTTTGAGAAAGCAGTTTTGCCTACTTGGCTTGTGCACAGTGAGAGCTTAGTCCTGCTGTCCATGGAGGTTCTGTTCCTGTTATTGCTCCGTAGGGAGGCTGCATGTGCAATTCACCTTACAAGATTTACAATCAGGTAGGAGTATTTGGCTGGAACAACCCACTGTATAAATATATTGGCAGAAAAATTAGCAAAGAACCATTTAACCACCACCAGGGAGGGAGAACCAGTCACTGAGTGAGGTGTGAGGGGAATCTCAAGGTTACTTGCTGTGTGGAGCAGCGGGTGAAGGTGCATGGGGATGGTGAACAGCATTAACACATCTCTGAGTGATTCCTTGGGAAGGCTGACCTGAANTAAGCATCTCTCCCTCTTCTGAATGGCATTGACCTTCAGCTCTCAGGTGAAGGCCTCATCCAAGGTTTCCAAATTTATTTTGGCCGCAGGTGGAGATGTCTGCAGACTCTGCCTGTTTGGGGCTGCCTGGGTCACGTTCCTGCGACTCAGGAGAATAGTGCCTGCAGGCAACTCTGNGCACAGATCTGAAAAACACGAAAGCTCAAACTTAAGGCATCATAAGCATCTCTCCCTCTTCTGAATGGCATTGACCTTCAGCTCTCAGGTGAAGGCCTCATCCAAGGTTTCCAAATTTATTTTGGCCGCAGGTGGAGATGTCTGCAGACTCTGCCTGTTTGGGGCTGCCTGGGTCACGTTCCTGCGACTCAGGAGAATAGTGCCTGCAGGCAACTCTGTATGCAGAAGCAATACCAGGAAGTTTTTAATGCATTCTGGCTGTCATGTTCTTTTAATGCAGCTGATGAACTGTAAATGAGGAGAGCTGAGCATCAAATGACCAGTCAGCACCCTAGAGACCTTCAATAATTATTTGCTGGACACAGAACGAGAAAGTCTTAATTTAAAATACTAATACAGGCTCTTGGCTTTGTGCTGGCTATGGAGTAAAACAGCTTTTGAGGTCCTCTAGGGAAGCAGCAAGAGGACAGAGTCCTGCACAATTTTTGCCTTTTTTGTCAGTATTGGCACATTTAACTCCCTCTCCTCAGCTGTCAGGCTCAGGTCCCTTTCACGTTAAATCCCTCTCCTGCGTCGTGAGCCTTGCGGCAAAAAGAGGGGAGCCAAAATCTTGTGTTTTATTCTTTCCAACAAAACCACTGCAAGCCTTTTTAATGTACCTTAAAATAGCAAGCAGGGCACAAGTGCATTTTTTTTCCCCTCTTGATGGATGAAATTTAACTACTGTTCCTTGATTTGTATTACCATCAATGTTACTAACAGTCTTCCCCAATGCTAGAACAGCCTTTGAGTGCCAAATCTCCAGAGAGGAAACTGCTGTCGTGTTTTGATGATGGCAGTGGAAAATTAATATTAAAACAGATTTATTTTTTTATCTATCTTGGCCAATTTCTGCAGGTTGGCTGTTGAACTAAAGAATTGCCAAGCAGGCGTTTTCCATACAGATAATGAATTTGCATTTTATTCCCTAGTTTGTTTTGCTCTTTAAAACAAGTGGTCCAATCCACCTCAGAGCGTAGAAAAAAACATTTAGACTGCACGAATTGTGACTGATTTATAGAACTTAACTGTTGCTAGCCTATTCTCCTATTTCTCCATGAAATGCAATATGTTGTTTTAAAGACCAGCTAAGATGTTCTAATTTGGATGTATTGCTCACTGGGAGACAGTCAGATGTACAGAAAATTAATTTCAGTTACAGTCACTCACATCCTCTAACACTTTAAATGAAAACATAGTGTAACTAATAAATATCTCTCAGCATGGACATGCTCTCTTTAAAACCTGATTAATGCTTCCATCCTCAGCATAAAATCCCCACCCTGTTAAGGTGAAGAATTGTTAGTTGATTTAAGCACTTCACCTGCCTGAACACTTGAGCATATTTCATGAAACATTTTGCTGGGTGCAGTTTGGTTTTGCTTGGCTAACAAAACGTTTCTCCAGAAGCCTCTGCCCACCTCCAGGATGTACCTGTGTCCCCTCCCTGGGGTCCCCATCTGTGCTGTGCCCTGTCTTTGGAGGAAGTTGCTGTGGTAGCTGCTTCCCAGGAACTGCTGCACTGGTTCAGCTCTGACTTCTAGCCTTTCACCCATCATCCTTGTGTTAACAAAAATTTACACGTGGAAAACTGCCTGAATCCCACTGGCACCAAGGCTGTTTTATGCTGGCTATGATGTTTTTTTCCTGTATATCTATCCCTTGGTTCTGGCTCCTTCCCTTTCTTCCTTGTGTTTTTTAATTTTGCCCCCCACACACACACATTTTAATTTTTGCCTCACTTCTGACAGATTGGTTCATCTCTGGCACTCAGGCCTTGACTTGTCTCTCACGCAGTGCTTCCTGCAGCCAGCTACCTCGGGGCAAATTCAGGAGCTGCCTGGCATTCCTTTGCTCCAAGTTTGTCCCCTTGCCTTCCAGAGGACCTTGAAAATAATTAAACAAAGTCTGTTTACTCGAGCTTTGTGCGGAAGCAGGTGAATTTCAGCCATAATGCATAATCATCTGTGTAGAAACCCTAATCAACAGAATTTTTCTTTGTACTGGCGGAGGATGAGGCATTTGCCTGGGTAATAAACAACATTAGTGAGAAATCACTCGTTGGTTATCCCTGTGGGTAATGCATGCAAAAGAAATGAGCTGCTCAACAAAATTGCTTCCTGTGCATCATGCAAAGGAAACCCAGGGTTGCAGAGGTGCTAAAGCAGGGGTAAGATGGGGCTGATGAAGTTGTTTCCTAAAAAAACCTTTCTTCTGGCCTTCTGACATGGTTACCCTGAAACCATCAGAACACAGAATTCTCTTTGCTGAATTCTCCTTTGTTTTGTTCTGACAAAAGGAAATTTCTTTTCTTTAGGTGAAACTTGGAACCTGTAACACCCCCAAGCCAAGCTTCTTTGACTTTGAGGGAAAGCAGAAATGGTAAGAGGAAATCCTTGTCATTGCTAGCAATTCTGCCTCTGCTTTTTGTTGCATCTTGTCTCATCTGTTGACAAATTATGGACCATGGGGATGTCAGCTCCGAGAGTTGCCACTGAAATGGTTTTAAAGTCTTTTGTTTAACAGGGAAATGTTTGCTGCTATGCCTGATACAGATGTGAAATGCCAGACTCCTCTATTTACTGTCTTCATCCAGAACTGGAGTGCATACACAAAAAAGTGAAAATAGCTGCAGCTCTGTGAACACAAACTGTGTTCCAGCCTGGATCAGGATCCCCTGAAAGATCCTTTCACAACAGAGCTGCACTGACACTGGCCATTCATGGCCTCAGAGAAAAGTTGATCATTTCAAGCTGAATCAATGATGGCTTTTGTATGCCCGGAAAGGATTTTGATGAATCTGTTTGCTGTGTTCCACTGATGTCACTATAAAAACACCTTGCTCTGTCTCTGAGGGGCTCTCTGATGTTTTGCTGTTGCTCTTAGGGAGGCTTGGAAAGCCCTGGGAGATACCAGCCCTCACCAAGCTATGCAGGAGTACATCGCTGCAGTGAAAAAACTCGACCCCAGTTGGAATCCACAGGTAGGAAACGTGGAAATATTGTTCAGAAAGCAAACCAGCATTTGTCTTTGGGAAGCTGACAGTGGTTCAGCTTCTCAAAGGCTTTAATTGCTGCATGGCAAACTTCATTTTGAGCAGATTAAAGTCTGAATTCGTTTTTAAAGCTCTCCTTTTGTTGTGACTGAAGCATGAAGAACCATCTCTTTCATTCATAATCATCTTCATTCCAGCGAGCGCATGCACAGGGTTGGTTTGGCTGTAGTGATCTAATTTATTTTGCTCTTATTGGTTCATGCTGTATTTAGCATGTAAAGATACTTTTTATCCTTTTCTCATCCTTCTCTTTTCAACTACTATTTAAATGTTGATCAATAGAAAGCAATCTCCATGAAAGTGACATGAACTGAATGATCAATTCTAAAAATGTTTCCTTTTTGTTTCCATGCAGCAAATTACCAAATCTGATTATGATTAGGTACTCCAACATAACAAGTACTGTATCTGTGTGTTATAGGGAGACTGTACTGTCACTTTAATTAATTTGTCTTTCATCTACCAAGTTTATTACTTGATTGAATCCTTAAGGATATCTCCTGTTTATAGACTGACTTTTATACAATTTTTAAAGAGGATTGCTTTTTAGAAAAAGTACAGCCTTTGGAAATAGAGTGGAGATATTTCCCTAATACTAAAATGCTGAAGGCATGGTAATTTCTTCTCATGGTAGGAAATTTGTTCTTCTATGCTCCTGTGCTTTGGAAGCAAAATCTTGTAAGGGCACAATCCTATGAATCAAGAATTTGATTTTGAGTTGTCTTCTGATGCTGTTCTTGAGACCTAAGGTTAATTTTTTTTCTTCACTCGTTCATGTTTCATGCCATTCATAGTGTTTTTGCAGCAAAGAAAGGTTTTCATTTAGAAAAAAATCCTTTTTAATGTCCTTGGAGCAAACAGTCTTATGTGCTGTGTAGTTAGCCAAAGTTGGCTGCTTGCTGGGTAATTCTTGCTCAGGCTAAAATTCTCATAAAGAAATAAAGAAATTTGTCAAAATCTTTGTATAATCCTGAATGAAGTAAATATCAAGTGAAACATATGAATATTAATTTTAAAATGAAAAAAAAATCAAACAAAATACTCAGTGCTTTCCTGAACAAATTTTTCAGTGTGGTGACTGGCTTAGCTTTTTGGGTATTCCATTCACTTCTTTGCCTCAGAGAAACACTTACTGTCAGAGTTGTGAGCTTCAGGTTACCAAACTGGCAGCCAGGAAAGAGCAGTAATGTGTTTTTTACAAAACAAATATTTTAAAGGACCCATACAGCAAACAAAGAAAGGTTGGCAGCACTATTCCTCCCCTCTTCCCCTAAGGTGAAGAGGTTACCTTAGCAGAAAATGTCATTTGAAAGTCAGCATTGAAATAAAGGTGGCTTTGCTTTCTTCACAAGGATTCACCTGTCCTTCTTATTACATCATTAATACATTTTAATTCCACTTTCATAGGACTAAAATGCTCTCAGGAGTCCTCTCTGATGCATCTCCTGTTTTTCCTTCTCCCCAAATCCACGAGTTCTGGAGCCACGAGAGGGAGCTCTGTTCTTTGAAATGATGGAAATGCATGTGTCAGGGGATGGAGATAAAATAGCTACTTTAGTCTTCAAGTTTGGAATTGGATTTATAGAAAAGAGCTGTGGGTATATTACAGGGTGCTTCATCACTGTCATTGTGTCTCCTTTACATGCTCATCTGCTGGGTTCCTTCAGATTTTTCTTACATTCCATAGATTGTGAATGAAATCCTCCAAATGCTCGGTTAAAAGCAGTATAAAGTGCATGTTACAAATTTGAAAATTTGGGTTTCATATCATTATGAGCAATAAATAGTAATTACACTACAACAGTGGTCAATTTCTTATTGTGCATCCTTGTGAATTTTGCTATTTTGAAGCTTTCTCAGTGTTCCCAGCTTACTTTGTCTTCAACCGTTCACCTCATCCGTTAAAGTTGTTCTTTTGTGTTATTTTAAATTCTTCTCAGTCTCCTGTTCCATATATTTGCAAAAGGGCTTTACTATCTTGATCCTTTAGTAAAATTTTAAGCTTAAAACGCTTATTTTTTTCCTAGGTTGACTTCTTCCTCAGCAGATTTGCTGCTGTTCTGCAGCCTTCAGGCTGTCAGTGTTTCTGTTAATAAACAGAAGGAAACTAAATGCAGTATTTCTTGTGCATTCCAAACAGATCCACTTCTCCATTCCTTTTTCTTGTTTCTCCATTGATTCATTCTTTCATATTGAAGTTCCTTTATTAGTACACTTCCAGAATCCGATTTACCTGCTTTAATTTAGTATCTTTGTTTTGGATAGGAAAAAAAGAAACAAAATAAAAGTGTTCTGATGCAGTAGGACTGCCCTGAATTTGTGTTCAGAAGCAATGAGATCTCTTGCAGCAGCTCAGATCTCACCTGCTGCTTCCTGCTCCTGCACTGACTTTGGAGTACCCACACTTCACTAGGAGACAGCTGAATGTGGAGAGGCAGCAGCATAGCTGTCTTCTGCTCTCTGAAGTTTGTGTGCCACTTTTGACAGTATCTGCTTGGCAGTTTCCAATGTGGTTCACTTTATTTTTCACCCTTGCTGCCTGCAGATTGTCTCATAGTCCTGCCTAATCTGCTCTTTCAGAACTTTGTCTAAAATCTGGGAAGAAATTATCATAGTTGCACTTATCTTCAGCAATTTTATTTGCTGGAGAATCTTTAAAATTAGCAGGTAGCTTCGAGGATATTTGAGATGAGTTCCATTGTCTTTACATCCATGAAGCCACGGGAATCTCATGGCTGTGTTTGTCTAGAACCAGTAATCACCATGCCTTTCAGGATGTTTTGCAATGCAGCCCTTCTCTCTTGGCTATGTGTTGTGGGTTGTTTTGTTCCTTTTCCCAAGAGCAGCTGTCAGGAGGTCAGGAATATTCTTGTCCATGCTGTCTCCATTCTCCTCTTGGTGCAGTCTTCCTTCGTCATCCTCTACCTTTGAGCACATCTTTTGTTTCTTGTGAGTCATTCCTTTCTGTCTGAAGTTCCAGGCAGTGGAAAGGTAATTGCTTGGACCAGCTCAGCTCTATTTGCATATTTCAGAGACATCACCTGTCCTTCAAGTCTATTCACTCTTCCTCCAGAACAGAGAATAATTTATGAAGCCATTCTTTTGCATTCTCCAGCCTGAAACAGAAACATTTCATGCCGTCAGCACCTCCCACTGCTTGGGTCCTTTACAAAGGAAGATGTGTCCTGGCTGCTTCTCCTCTCCTATGTTCACCTGTGCTCTTCCTGCTTTACTGGCAGCAAATGACAGTTTCTTTTGGTGGCTTTGGCTGGCATGAGCGTGGTGGTGACACTCACCTGCCCTCCCTGCCAGCCGCCTCTGGCGTGTGTGTCCCTCTGGCTCTGCATTCCCACTGCCCTGGTGCTGTCCTGCAGCCTCAGCAGTGTGCTCAGGGATTTGGGGACTGTCACCTCCAGCAGGTGGGTGTCAGGCACCCTCGTGCAGTCACTTTGTTCTCGTGTATGTCACTGCATAATCAGGCACTTCAGTACTTGCAGCATTTGAGAGTTGTAGTTGCCGTTTGCGGTCCCCCACACATTCCGAAATTCTCGTCTCTCTTGTGTACTGAATATCCCAAATCCCCACTGGCTTCAAGCATCCAGATTTCTCAAACCCAAAGAAGCAGAACCAGGCCAGCACTTCTTTTCTTAGCAGCGTTGGACACGTCCCTGGCACCGAAATGCTGTGGCAGGGGCCGTGGGTGGAGGTGTGACACGACACTGCAGCGGGGTGGCCGGGAGCTGTTATCGATCCGTCCTATAACGAGATGGTTATATGGCACAGCTCAAACAATAAAAATAAATAATAAAAAAAGCATCCAGATTTGCTCAGCACATTTAGCCTTCCATTTGCTGATTGCAATTTTGGCATCGCTCGGTTCTAAATATTTCCTTTTCCTATTTCTTATATTGCGTATTTACCAGTTCCAGTCTGAACAGCTTGTCACTACTAACTTCATCCTTTCCCAAACACTTAGACTCCTCTTCCTATTTGCCTTGAGTGCTGAAACTCACTTAAAGGAGGGCTTAAAGATTTTCTATTTATATATCAAAGTTTAAAAAGTTGGCATTTTAACTTGTTTGACTCCACTTCACCAATAATGCAGTTAGGCAGATTTCTGCTGTGTGACGAGGAAAGTTGGAGATCAGGAATTGGAAGAGCAGAGACTTCTCTCTAAAGGAAAGAGAGCTCCACCTCAAAGAAAACAGACATTCACCAAACATCTTTCTAGGCTCTTAAAAGTGTGAAGTCCCAGTTCTGATGTTTGCAGGGGAGAAAGTTGCCTGTGGTTTTTTTAAGTGTTTTTCTGTGCCTTGTTTGAGTAGAGGAGGATTTAATTTTATGTACTCAGGCTCAAAAGGTGAATGGGAGTAAAATCTCTGCTTTGCTGGGTTGGTGTGGGAGCACCAGGTCACGCCAGGAGAGGACCCCTGGGGAACAAAAAAGCTCATGAAACAGAGAAAAAACTTCAGAGTGAATAAAATAGCAAATGCATGATTGCTGCAGGCTCAGAGCAGTCCTGTAAGCTGGAAAACCTTTGGGAATAAAATAAAAATAATTTGTCCAATGGGTGTTTTTGCTGAAGTACTGCAGGGGGCAATATTTGATAAGGTGGGTAGCCAGGTACCCTGTGCCCAGGGCTGAGCTCCATCCCTTCTGCCTTCTGGTGAAATAACCTTTCTCTGTCACATTTATAGGCAATAAGCAAGTTGAAACTAAAATGTGAGAAAGAGAATTTGCAGTTCAGGGGTACAGTGAAAAGCAGGAGAAACAATTTCCAGATTTGCAGAAGAGCTGAGGTCTAGGTGTTCCCTTGGCAGGTTGCACCAGGTGTTAACTGAATTATTTTAACAATTGATTTAAATTGATGAGCCTCTTGGATTTAACTAAATTCTCCAAGGCAACTTAAAATCTCTGTAGTGTCGGATCTCCAAGAAAACTGAAAAAATCTGTAATGACTCAAATACAAACTCTGTTTCCAATGATATATATATAAAAAAAAAATTTGGAAATAAAAACTTGAATTTTTCTTAAATTTGAATTCATTGCTCAAGTTTGCCCTGTTGATATCTGGAACAAGAAGCTTTGATTTTTTGCATCTTACAGGTTTTATGTCTGGTCAACTTCTAAGAATTAAATTAGTGGCTGGTAAATGCAGTTTCAGGCTGAAATCTGCAGATTTCTTGGTTAGTTCTGCAGGCCAGCAAAATTTCCTCTGGAAATTAAGAAATGCATTAGAAAAACTGTTTTCTGTAAACAAAATGAGTGCACCCATCGTGTGTTCCTGTTTTGTCTATCAGTCAAACAGATGTCTCCCTTGATAATCTGGCCCAGCAGCCCCTGTTTGTGGTTGGGAGAGAGCAGCAGAGTGGTGTGGGCAGGATTACAAGGGGGATGGGAAGAGCAGGAAGGGAAAAGACCTGTTTGGGTCTCTCTCTGCCTGTCACCAGCAGCTGGGAGCTCACATACCTGCTTTGTTTGGGGAAATATCTCAATTTATGGCTTGCCGTGCTGCCAGGTCAAAAACTTGGAAAAATAGCGACTTTATTTCTTTTGTAGTATAAAAGCAATTTAATTGCATCGTGTAAAGTGGGCACTAATCAAATTATGGCTGTGCTCCCCCAAGCTTGCTGTCCTGTGCTAATGCAGCACATTGGGAAGAGGAGCTGTGGAACAGTGCTGCAGGGGCTTTGCTCTGCACATTTCTTTGTATGGATCCTGCTGTGGCACTTCATCCTTAGGGAATTTCATATCTGACTTTTTGTTTGGGTTTTTTGTTGTTGTTGTTGTTGTTGTTGTTTTTGGGTTTTTTACCCAGATGTTGTTGATAACAATAGCAATAATAACAATTTCCAACAAAATATGGAAAACAAAGATTGCTGTTTGCTCTGCATTTTTTTTTTTTTGAAAGCTCTTATTTCAGTGGTGACCACATTGGAAGAAGCATATCACTGAAACAATTTGTAAACTCTAATCAAGCGCTTCCCCTTTGAATAAAAAGACAGAGCAAAGCCAAACCATCAAGCCTGTATTTTTTAATTATTATTCTTTCAGCAGAAAACAAAGCACTAGGAATTAAGATTAAAACCAGAAAATGGATCCAGCCCTGGCTTCTGGCTTTGGGGCATGTAAGACTACAGTGTCCTCTGGTTTTAGACAAACTGCTGAGTTGGTTTTTTGTGAACCACATTGGGGTGTGTAATAGTTTTGGAGGGTTTTTACATCCTGAGAAGGTTTAGATCTTAACACACAGAGGGATTCTTCTGCCCTGCTGCCTTTTGCCAGCTGTATGAGGGACAATCTCTAGCATGCCAGTGGAGTTAGTGGAGGATGCAGTTATTTACTGTGCATGGCTCACAAAACCTTGCAGTTTGTGTACACTTCACTCTTCCTCCTGAGACTAGAGGTGGAGTGACCCACCTTACTTTATCCAAGTTGGAAAAAAGGCACTTTGTTATCTGCAAAATTAGAGCATTTTGATTTTGGAGCATGCTTTCAGAACCAATTTTTCTTATTGGCAAGGGGATGTTTCACAGTTCCTCTTGTGTCAGAAACTAAAATAGCACACTACAAACACGAACTAAATTTCCCCATTCTTCTGCAATAAAGTTGGGTAGTTTTGCTTTGCTGTATCTTTACGTGAGGAGTGTGTGCTGATGCTTTAAGTCCTTGATACAGATCCCACTCACAAACAAAGCTGTCCATAGGTGATTTGCTGCCTTTCTGTCCCTGTCTTTGCAAGTAACTCACCTGTCAGGCCCTGGGGTGCTGCTGGTGGGCCTTGTTTGTGGACAAGTTTGATCAATCACAGGGGTTTTTTTCTCTCCTGCAGCCTTTTATTATAGAACTCAAAAGAAAATGCCAGTCCCACACTGAGATTTTTCAGCTGTTTGGAATTGTGGCTCTGGCAAGCTGTGCAGAAGTGAAGAAGTTAAAATGAACAAGCATCTCATAGTAGAAATATAAACAGCTGGAATATGTGTCAGCCACCAACCCCCTGGGAGTCTGTTGGATTGTTCTCTTTGATTTTACATCTCTGCAGAAATTTATGGTCTCAGCTCCTTTTATTTATGGCATTCTGATCCTCGACCAAGCGATTGATTGAAATACAACAGTGCCAAGCTGCAAATCTGTATTTCAGAGAGGCTGAAGTTTAGGCAGCAAACCAGCAATGCAGGTGTGGATTGAAGGCTGCACTGGAGCCCTGCACAGAGGTTGCCCACATTTCTATGCCTTTCTTCAAAGGGGAGAATTATCAGGACAAGGGTTATGCCTCTTCTCTCTCCCTCCTTTTAAGCTGCCTGTTCTTGCTGGAAACATGCTGTATGTTAAATATGCAATTTTACCAGTCCTGCAAGGGCTAACTTTGTCTTGTAGAGATGCTAGTCCTCATTTTTCCAGCTCAGATCCAGCAGTGTCAGTGCACTCTGTTGTTACTGTGCTGTGGGTAGCATAACATATTCTCTTGCAGCTACTTGGATGTAACAGCAGTGGGTTTTGAGAATTCCAGCCAAGGAATTGGGGGGCAGGTCACCATTAGTGATTTTGGTTAAATATTATTATTTAAATATTTTTCTTTTGAATACATCACTGAATTAATTTTCACCATCTTGCACTGATTATAGAAATACTACAGAATATACTATTTGGGATGTATTCAGGAAAAAAAGGAATAATTAGAGGTGTAGCTCTGCCTTGCTGAGTGTGCTGCTGCAGCCAAGTGATGTGTGTGGCATCCCAGCATCATGATTCCTGGCTTGCAGGTGGATGAAGACACTGCATGCTAGCCAGATACACCAGAGGCAGTTGGAAAAAAAAAAAAAAAGCAAATAAATTTATATATTTATAATCTCAAACTACTGCCATGCAGTGATGACAAGATGTATCAGAGTGAGACAAAACACTTTAGTGTGTAACTTTCTGTGCAGCAGGGAATTTGTTGCCTTTCTCTCATCCCTGTAATCATTGTCCAGCAGTAACAGGTTCTGCTGGCTGGCTGCAGTCCCTGGTTCTTCTGTGATCCCACGGCTCTGGGATTGGAAGCACGGGAGGCAGCTGAGCTCTGGGATCTTAAAACTTGACTTGAGGAATTGCTCTCCTAGCTGAGAAAGCATCTCAGTGTCAGGGAAGGACCCCATCACCAGATCAGGTGTCAGTTGCTGCAGATCCTCTGCTGAAGATTGTTGCCTCTGTGGCTGAGTTGACAGAAAATAGTTAAATACTGATGTTTCCAGGGAGGGCCCAAAGTCTTGGCTTAAACTGAGATGGCAAGGTTGAATTTGTTAAAATTTCAGACCAGAAGCTGAAATGACTGAGATGCAACCAGAGGTGCCCTCTGTCATTTCTGCCTTGAGGTGGCAGTTTCTGGCAAGGCAAGGATGGTGTTTAAATGCCAAATGCAGTTTTCATTTGTTGCAGATTTTAGCAGCAATGCTGCTGCTCCTCAGCCACAAAAATGTGAGTGACGAAAGCATTGAAAACTCATTTTTGTGAAGTAGCTGTGTGAGGCTGGAAGGGGGAAAGAGCTGTGTTGTGACATGAGAAGTGACTCCACCAGCAGTCAAAACTTTCCTGTGAGGTTCATTTCTGTACTGAAAACTCCTCTGGCTGAAACAAATGGGTATGTGATGCTTTTGGTGGTGCTGGCATGACAAAACTGAGGGCTGGGAAAGCTGCAGGATGGGCTGGCAGAGGAGAGGTGTTGAGCCAAGCAGGAAGCTGCCATGGGCAGTTCAGGAGCTTGGGGCAGAGAGCAGAGCCTCTGGTGGAATGGGAGGTTTGGAAGGGGAGGAAAAATTAAACAGGAAAATGCAAGGTGAGGTGAGGAGGACCAGCAAGGCCAGACCTGCTTTCTCTGCCCAGTTTTAGCTGGGGTTGGAGCTAGGTGACTTTTAAGGTGCTTTCCTACCCAAACCATTCTGTGTTTCTGTGATGATTCCTGCTGCCCAGGTCACTTCCTAAGCAGGAGAGGGCATTCCTGACACCCATGGATCCCAATGTTTTCCCAGAGTGCCCAGAAACATGAAAATTCCTCTCTGTTGGGATAGCCAAGTGAGGTGCTGAGTAAGGGCGGGAGGAGCAGGGATTGAATTTT